>JAXGGA010008210.1:0-58215 GCA_038373865.1 Uloborus plumipes
GCTGAGTGGGTTTCAGACCCCACCCATATTCCAGGTCTGAAATTTCCAGCTCGCCCGTTTCCTAGGCCTCTGGAATTGTAAAATAGAGGTGCAATGATAGAAGCAAATACTAATTTAAAGTAATATTGCGCTGGAAAAAGCAATAGTATTTATATTGTTTCGCTCTATCTCTCTCTCTCTCTCTCTTACTCCATTTAAGTAATAATTTGAGTATTACTGTTAACATGTGTGAGTTGAAACAAATCAATTCTGCGTTTATGTTAGTGCTTCTATTTTATATGCTCTACAATGGCTCGTTATTACAAAGTTTCGCACTCTTGTGACTTAATTTCTTTGTTCTTTGAGCATAAATTATATTAGTAAATTCTGGTTAGCGTTTGAAAGAATTTAAGTGTGAACTATTAAACAACTAATGTTATTTTTACAGTATAATACAGCAAATTTTATAGTAATAAACTAAAAATTGCTAATTTTACAGTAATAAACTGCAAAATTTGCTAATTTTAGAGAGCTAACTAACATTATTAATTTTACAGTAATAAACTGTAAAGCTGCTAATTTTACAGTTTGTTACCGTGCATTTTACAGTTTTAAACTGGAACCTCTGCTGCCAGTATTATACTGTTGTTTTTGCAGTATAATACCGCTAAATTTTATGGCAATAAACTGTAAACTTAGCAGAAAATCAGAAAAAAAATGAAGCCTTGTTCATTTTCAGTCGTCAAATGAATTACATCAAACATGATATTACAATAAACGGTAATTGCTGGCTATACAGTAAAAGACTGTAAAATTCCTAGTTTTACAGTTAATTACTGTGCATTTTACAGTTTTAAATTGGAACCTGACAGAATTATACTGTAAAAATAACAGTTCATTTTTTGCAGTGCAGTTAAGCAAAAATAACGTTCTCTAAAAATAAAACAATAGAAAATTAATTTGAATTTCGACATCTTGAACAGAAATTATGGTTCCCACAATCACGAATTGCTGGTGTGAGTTTGAGTTTGTGTGTGTTTGTTGTGTAGGCGAGTGTGTGTGTTGTGTAGGCAAATGTGTGTGTCGTAAGGGCAAGTGTGTGTGTAAACGTCTGGGTGTAAATGCGTGAAAGTGTAAGCCTGTGTGTGTGCGTGCGTGTGCTTGCGTGCGTTCGTGCGTGCGTGCGTGCGTGCGTGTGTGTGTGTGTGTGTGTGTGTGTGTGTGTGTGTGTGTGTGTGTGTGTGTGTGTGTGTGTGTGTGTGAAACTTGAATTAAAGGAGCGCATGCCGGACCAGAAAAGAGGTTCCGCAGTAGCAGGAGTGGGTGGAAGGTGGTGTTTGCAGAGGCGCCCACTCAGAAATCAAAGGAAGCCAACGGCAGCCAAATGAAAATAATTAGCAATTCGCTGATGTCTAAAAAAAGAAAGAAAGAAAATGCTATGCATACGCATCAGAAAGTTCTCCTATTTTTAACTATTTTTATAGTAGAATACAATTAAGTATGCAGATGAACATCTAAAATATTTCATTTTTATGTGAAAACACTTATTTCACATTCCAATCATTCGTCTTTTGATTATAACACTATTGTTTTAGTACTCCTCCGTAAGACACTAGATTTAACCAAAAATAAATAAATAAATAAAATAAAAATTCGGACAATTTTTAAAAAATTTTCTCGATACTTTTCTATTTATTCAAGAGCAGTTAACAGAATTTTGTTTTTTAAATGTATCACTTAAGGTCAGTTTTGCTTCTGAGGAGGATAATTTGCTCTCGAAAAACAAAGAAGTTTAATAGCAAACGAGTAAAGTTTATAATGAGAGCATAGTATAACAAGTAATTTAAAAGTAATATAAAAGAGTACGTCTATAAACGCTACGTTAATTTGTTTAAGCAATATGAAGTTTTTATGTCAATGCTCAAACTGCAAATTGAATTGAGTTAGCGTAACAAGAATAATGATATGATTTTTTCCCTCAGTGCAATATTGCTTGAGATTAAAATTTGCTTACACCATTATACCCTCACTCCGCAATTGTAGTCATTGCAATAAATTAAGCGAAACACAACGATAAATTCCTCTCTAGCAAAATTAAATGCAAATATTTATTTCCGCACACGTTAGTAATGAGCAGCGCATTTATACCACTATCGCAACTTCAAAGCAGCTAGCTGTCTTGCAATTTAAGTGAGAAATGGTGCCTTGATTGCTGATTTTCCTGGAAGAAAATCCATTTTTCATTTCGCATTAAAGGGAATGTGAGCATCTGAGTAAAAATACATACGAGTTAAATTAAATTTAAGCCTTATATGCATTAGCAGTCAGATATTTCGGAACGTGAATAAGCGAAATAGACACTCTGGATTCATTATCAAAATAAAATTTTCATTTATTTGGAAGTAAAAATATTAAGCTAGTTATTCACGAACGGGTCTTCGGAAATGCGGGAGCAAATAGGAAGACCAGTTTCAAAGAAATCGGAAAAGCAAACCAAAACAGAAAAGACGATGTAAACGCCGTATGTAAAGAGGAGCAGATTTAAGAGGGGAGGGAAAGATATGTGGACTGTGGAGTCTGCAACCAGTCATTTTGGGAGACTAAAAATGTATTAACGCTAGCTTATTACCCGGAGTTGACCGTTATTAATACAACATAGCTTTAAAGAATTATTTGAATGAATTGGGCACATAAAAATTGCATCATTTTGTCTTTGCATAAGTCCTCTAATAGGAAGACCAAAAAATGCTCGCAAAAATGAGAATTAAATATCTGTTCGAACCTCTATTTTTTCTGCAACGGTTTGGGGTCAAAATATCGCGGCCGAAATGTCGCGGGCCAAAATGTCGCGGCCAAAATGTCGCCGAGCCAAAATGTCGCGGGCTAAAATGTCGCGGGCAAAAATGTCGCCGGTCCAAAATGTCGCCGAGCCAAAATGTCGCGGGCTAAAATGTCGCGGGCCAAAATGTCGCCGGTCCAAAATGTCGCCGAGCCAAAATGTCGCGGGCTAAAATGTCGCGGGCAAAAATGTCGCCGGTCCAAAATGTCGCCGAGCCAAAATGTCGCGGGCTAAAATGTCGCGGGCCAAAATGTCGCCGGTCCAAAATGTCGCCGAGCCAAAATGTCGCGGGCTAAAATGTCGCGGGCCAAAATGTCGCCGGTCCAAAATGTCGCCTGCCCAAAATGTCGCGGGCCAAAATGTCGCGTGGTCAAAATGTCGCCGGTCAAAAATGTCGCCGGGCCAGAATGTCGCCGGGCCAAAATGTCACCGGTCGAAAATGTCACCGGTCGAAAATGTCGCCGGTCGAAAATGTCGCCGATCAAAAATGTCGCCGGTCCAAAATGTCGCCGGTCCAGAATGTCGCCGGTCAAAAATGTCGCCGGTCCAGAATGTCACCGGTCAAAAATGTCGCCGGTCCAAAATAACGCCGGTCCAAAATATATCCGTTCCAAAATGACGTAAGTGTATAGTACAGATTGAATGTTTCCAGTAATTCACAAATTCAATGCAGCTTAATTATGTAGCTCAATTTTACTAATAAGCTTGTCACGATATGATAAATACACCTGTTTAGTAACTTTTTTTAAACGTAGCAGCTTAGAAAATTAGCTTAAGTTATTAACAAAAATGTAACTAAATTGATTTCTTCTAAAGCTTAAATTATTTCAGTACCAAAATAATGCCATAGTTTTTTCAGGGCTGTACTTAGGGCCCAGGGGCCCTACTCTCATTGTATCGTCAATATAGTCGATACCGAGAATACGGGTTTTTTGTGCCCCGTGACGTCACATCTCGTGAGACACGAATAATCACTAATCTCAAAGCCACTTCTAATTTAAGGTATCTAGAATCGTGCCGAGAAGTTTACGACAGGATAAGAAGACGTGAGATGCCTTCCTCGGCAGTGAGAAGCTGTTTGTTTATTCCATTTTTTCTCAACGCGGAGCGTGCCATAATGTTTATAAGTTCTGAAAATGTGGTTTAGTATGTTTTTACATTGAGAGTCAAGATTTTTTCTTTATTTTGAGTTTGAATTAGGGAGAGGCATCCATTTATCGGCAGTAATTGGAACTCTGCAACTTTGCCGATTATCTATAATCATCTTATTTAATTGAGAAATTGGCCAAAATTTTGCTAATTGAAATTACTTTAAGGTATGCCCAAAACTTGAATTTATATATTTACTTAATCAGGGTGTCGATCTAACCCAAGGGAGAGGGATACATTTCCTTTAATAAAATGAGCTCTTTACTCAAATTCTATTTTCTACCAGGGGAGGGGAGGGGGGGGCATTTCGTTTTTATCGTATCGTATTTGAGTTTAATTTTTCCTCACAGAATAATTAAATCATCGTTTTTCAAGTCTTAAAATGAAAGCAAAAGCATAAAACATGAATTTGTTTCTTTCAATTCTCAAACATAAAGTGTTTTAATGCATTTTGGAAAAAAGATCCGCAGACATGTGATATAGGATCTCCATTTTTCTCTTATGCATTGCCCCAAAAATAGGGACTTGTACTTAATATTTGGAGAGCGAATATATATATCTTACTGCGAAAAGGCCAAAATATCGCGAAAAGCAAAATTGAGTCTATCAAAATCATTGCAAAAAACGCAGCACATGCAGTAATTTTTATCCCTCTCAAACAACAAATGTTTTAAATACACGTTTTGAAAAAGTGATACCTAAACACAGGGCACGACTTTGTAGGACATTGAGCTCGAGCTTTATGTGCTGCCCCCCTCCCCCAAATAAAAAAATATAATGAAGTAGTAAAATATTTTGGATTTCAAGTTTTCGAAAGAGTATTTTTAAATTTATTTTTTATCTTGTCATAGTGCGATATGATATTTCGCCATTTTAAAAACTTTAGATGGATTTAAGGCTTTTTTTTTGTCCTGCCCAGACATGATTTTTCTTTACTTAGCATTTAAGGACTGAAAATACAACTATTATTGCGAAAACAAAAATGAGTAACGCAAAAAGGGGACTTTTACTTAAAGCCTGAATTTAAAACTATTATTGCGATAAAGTCAAAATATCGCTGAAAACAAAGTCATGAAGTTAAATGATTTAATTTAACAAATATTTTTAAATATTAGTATTATTTTTTAAAAGTATAATTTTTTTCATGTTTAGTCGAAGCATTTGATACATTGAAATGAATTCGTATAATGTATTTCGACACTTTACTTCGCTTACACTTGAATGCTTGTATGTGTTGAAAAGATCTACTAATTGCGATTTAAAATTCCAATATTTTTAAATTCCTGAAACACAACACCTTAATCTGCCCGAATGATTTTAATATTTGGCGCTCGAACCTTTTTGCCGTTTCTCGATATGCGGTAGAAGGAGAGAAAATTCTCGCTTGGGCACATTAGGGCTTTCAGAGTAGTACAAAATTTGACAAGCGACTACTTTTTCGGCTATTCTTGCTTGTCGTGAGGGAGTAATAGACGTCACTGGAAGTTGCAGGAAGTTTCAGAGTAGGGCCCCAGGGACGCTAAATTTCTTCCTTTTTTAATACGCTTTTACTAGTTTCACAAGTAGGATTTTTTGTTTGTTCGTTTGTGTAACTCTGAGTCAAAAATAAAATTCACGTTCTTTACAAACGTATACAAGTAATATGTTTAATACCATTATTATTACTAAAGGCTAAACTATATTGCATGTTGATGTATAATAAGTGCATTTGACATTAGTTCTGAGTTGGGCATCGATCGTCCACAAAATGCATATTATAAGTGCATGTAAACTTAGCGGATATTCAACAGTTTTCAAAATCTTCTTTTGAATTTTATTTACTCTAAAAGCGTATTTTTTAGTTTTTTTAAACTATATTTAGGATTATTTCTTTTTTTTCACACGAAGAAATTAAACAAATAAATTTGCTGTAAAGGCATTTTTTTTTTTTTTTGCAAAAACGGAATACCGTTTAATCACCGCGTAGCCGGCAATTTTCTTATAGAACATTTTCTTTAAGAGTTGTTTGGGGACGTTTGAAATCAAATTAGTTCATGGAATTATTGCTTTCTTTGTAACAACTGAGTGGTGGAAGGGGAGGTGAAATGTCAAGAGAAAAAATGGTATTATATTCAACTCCACATTTAAATACTGATTGTAACGAAGGTACAGAACCATGTCTGAGCTGATTAACGCCAGAAATGAATAAGCATCTCTCCCTTTAAGACCATTCTGCAAACAAAATTTTGTCTGAATACTTGCATTACTTCTTGATGTACATCACTCACAAATAATGAAAAATAAAAAGTTCAATTGCTCTGCTTCCTCGATGATGTGGCGTATCTTCTGAAGGCTTCCTATGGGCCAATTTTTATTTTTTTTCGTCTGAACCTTCTTCAGACATTAATCACGCTATGCTGAAAACGTTCCATTACACTCTTGCATGTAAAAACTTGGAAGAACTGGCGGCAAAAACCAATCAGCACTGAATCACATATTGGTTGGTACATGTATGTACCAAATTTCATTCTAATTCACGCACTAAGTTTTGTGGTAGAGTCTCTGCCAAAAAATGGGTCACGCAGATACACACTTACACATCTCCATATATTATTTCTCTAAGCCGAATCCTATACCCGGTCGAAACTCGCTCATTTCTTTATCGAATTGCAAGAAAATTTATGATTTTGAAGCTTATCCCGCGGGCTATTGACGAAAATTAGACCCACCCTCTAAAAAGTGTCGGTTCGTTTTTTATTCGAACTTCAATTTTTGGGCACAAAATTGACTCTATCTAGCGAAATAATTGTCGTATCGTCTCCATTTTGATTTCATTCGAAAGATTAAAAAAAATGCATTCTTTAGAACGTTTCTCCGCTAGCGCCGCGTAACGAGAATCTCGAAAATCCACGTTTAAGCGACTTATAAGCGATTGAAGTTTGAAAAAGTTAAATTTTTTGCTCAACTGTCAAAATCGTTACATTGTTGCTCAAATCAATTTTAAATGCGACATTTCAAGCCAAGGCTTAGCTCGGTAAACCTTTGTTGTAACTTTTATTGTTTCAAAATACTATGGTAGTTTTGCGATAACGTTAGTATTTAGTTTAGTAGTAGCCTTGGTTATATTTGATTTTAATATAGGGTATCACTTTTGTAGTAGTTGTAAAAGTGAACGTGTCTTTGATCTCTTTGAAAAGTTGTCAGAACGACGGCAGTAGATGGCGATGTTGTGCAAATGAAGCCAATAAAAATTGTCGTAGTAAATTTTAAGTTTAGAGGTTTTTTTTTTTTTTTTTTTTTTTTTTTTTTTTTTTTTTTTTTTTTTTGCGGAATTCCGCACGGGTCACCTAGTTTTCCCTTAAAAAAAATAAACGATAAAATTGAATTCCTCACACGTCAGAAAGTGTAAATTCTTCCAAATTGACAATTTTTCACTGATCCAATACTTTCTTTTACACATTTTATGAAGAAGAAAATAAAGAGACCTCTATTATTTAAATAATATAGACTTGCTTTCGATCATGTAAGAAATTTTAACAGAAACCAAGTTTCAAACATTGTATATCTGTCTTATTCATTTCACTGTTCTTCAACTTCTTTTTTAACACACAAATTTTCCTTTCGATATCAATTAAACTTGGCTTGGGCTGCTAATCTATTCATTCTTAAGTTGGTAGATAGCGAGTTACGGTGAAATAAGCTATTGTAAATAAATAACGTACGCTTGTTTGAAAACTATTTGTTTCTTGGAAAGCGCTCGAAACAGTTACAAGCCGAAAGGGTAAATTTTTTTTAGTATTTTCAAAAATTTTAGTCCATACTATCGTTAACGCACACGTTCATCAACAGCAATTAGCAATTTTTTGCTAATTCGGTGTAATAAAGCCTTTTCATATATTTTAATTTTTGATACTAACTGTATCAATATCGGACCTTCTACATTTTTGTCTGACGACATTTAAACTGGCGACATTTTGGCCCGCGACATTTTTGACTGGCGACATCTTGGACCGGCGACATTTTGGACCGGCGACATTTTAGACCGGCGACATTTTTGATCGGCGACATTTTTGACCGGCGACATTTTGGCCCGGCGACATTTTTGACCGGCGACATTTTAGCCCGCGACATTTTGGACCGGCGACATTTTGGCCCGCGACATTTTAGCCCGCGACATTTTGGCTCGGCGACATTTTGGACCGGCGACATTTTGGCCCGCGACATTTCAGCCCTCGACATTTTGGCTCGGCGACATTTTGGACCGGCGACATTTTTGCCCGCGACATTTTAGCCCGCGACATTTTGGCTCGGCAACATTTTGAACCGGCGACATTTTGGCCCGCGACATTTTAGCCCGCGATATTTTGGCTCGGCGACATTTTGGACCGGCGACATTTTTGCCCGCGACATTTTAGCCCGCGACATTTTGGCTCGGCGACATTTTGGCCGCGACATTTTGGCCCGCGACATTTCGGCCGCGACATTTTGGGCGTATACCTTCTGCAACATACAATATTCGTGACAATTTTCCAAGGTAATTAGAGCTTGAATTATAATTGTTTTTAACTTATTTCATGCTAAAATGAAATAGGTGAGCCTTAAATTGATAATTCATTGCTAATCGTAATCCTTGTTGGAAAATAATTATACTTAAATGTGTTAAATTTTATCCATTTTTATGCTTAAAGACTTATTTCTGTTACTCTATGTATTCAAAATTGAAATAAAATGGCCATGTGTAACCAAAAATTTGAATTTTGAGCTTTTTGTATTTTTTAAAAATTTCAAACAACGCCTATGTGAATTCTAGTGCATCAAGGAACCTCTGTGCCATGTTTGATGAAAATCCGACGAAAACTGGATTTGTATAAGGAGCAAATATACACATATACGAATATACATCCATCCATCTTTATATATATAAAGATTTATTTCTTTATATAAAAAGAAAATGCAGTTCAAATAAGGCCTAATTCCATCCATGGATGTAGAATACCAAAAAACAAACTAAATTGAAGAAATAATAAAAATAGCGAAAACATATACTATACCAGTTTGTACCGTCTTTTACTTCAAAAAATTTTAAAAAATGTATGGAGAGTTTTATTGGATTATAAGTTGCTTATAGCGATAGAGGTCTGGAAATTGGTTTGGTAACTAAACTCTTCATGTAATACACCTTCACGTAATCGTCTTTTCATTCGATGTCAGTTCAAAAAAAATATTTTGTTTTCTTATTCCTTTGAGTAAAGTAATCTAAGAGATGTTTCATAATGGCAATTCACTCAATTAAGTGTAATCCGACGTATTTATAGCACTACAGCAGAAAACTTGTGATAAGGTGAAAATGAAAATTAAATTATATTAAATTACTTTTACGTAGTGTTTTTTTTTTCTTCTTTTTGTCAAAAATTTTAAAAATTTCGTTACTTACAATGCGCTATAATATATTTTAACTGTCAATATCCTGCCGGGCTAAGCATACTTTTAAAACTTTTCATGTGCTTTTTTTTTCTTTTTACAGATTTTTTAAAAAATATTTTCCGAGCATGTACACTGCGATGCAAAAGTTTAGACAATTGGCAAATATGTGAATAAAAAGAAAACTATTCAACGAAATGTTTTCAAATTTCTACTGCAGGTACACAATATGGTCCCAAATACGTGTACGGAGTTCTTAAAATTTTAACCGGAATCAAATTTTGGATACTACAAAAAACAATTTTTAACATTGTGGCAAAAGTTTAGACAATAGATATATTTTATGCAAATATCCCTTGAAATGTAATTGGTAGAGGGAAAGGCGGGACTTTATTATTCAATTATAAAGTGCAGAGATTGCTGAATAAATAATCAAAATCTCAAAAGCTCTGCAGTGCTCGTGTAAAGAAGATGAGAAAGTTTGGAAGCCGAAATTTGAAAATGAACCTACTTTATTAATTTTTTGTCTTTTAAATCGGCTCTAGTATGGTAGTACGTTGTTTTTTACTTTGTGGAGAGCAAATTAAGACCTGCGTATCGATCAAAAAGTCCAAGAAAAATTACATTTCTTAAGGATGGAGGAATTGAAAAAATGGCTCATACTGACGATTCGCCCCTTAATCCTACAAAACTTCAACTTGGGTCAAAAACAGCACGTGACAGCATAAGTAGATGAACAACTGAATCGGAATGCATTAAAAAAACAAAGAATTGTGCCTGAGCCTTTTCGGACAGAGTGTCCCAAATAAGCCAGATTTTAATGTGAAAAGCAGCATATGTATCATCGTGACTAAAAAACGAATGGTACTTTTTTTGATAAAAATTATTAAAATTGGGATGGCCTAGATGGATTATAGTTATATTCTCGGGACTTGAGAAATATCCAATGATCATATGCTGTGCTGCTTTTACCATTAAAATCTGGCTTATTTAGGACACTCTGTCCAAAAGGGCTAAAGCGCAATTCTTTGTTTTTTTATGCATTTCGATTCAGTTGTTCATCTACTTATGCTGTCACGTTCTGTTCTTGACCCAAGTTGAAGTTTTGTAGGATTACAGGGCAAATCATCAGTTCGAGCCGTTTTTTAAATTCCTTCATCTTTAAGAACTATAATTTTTCTTGGTCTTTTGATCGATACGCATGTCTGAATTTGCTCTCCACAAAGTAAAAAACAACGAGTTACCATAATAGAGCCGATTTAAAAGACAAAAAATTAATAAAGTAGGTTCATTTTCAAATTACGGCTTCCAAACTTTCTCAACTTCTTTACACGAGAACTACAGAGCTTTTGAGATCTTGATTATTTATTCAGCAATCTCTGCACTTTATAATTGAATAATTAAGTCCCGCCTTTCCTCCACCAGTCACATTTCAAGGGAGATTTGCATAAAATCTGACTTTTGTCTAAACTTTTGCAACAATGTAAAAAAATGTCTTTTGTAATGTCCAAAATTTGGTTCCAGTTATATTTTTAAGAACTCCATACACGTATTTGGGACCATATTGTGCACCTGCAGTAGAAATTTGAAAGCATTTCGTTGAATAGTTTTCTTTTTATTCACATATTTGTCATTTGTCTAAACTTTTGCATCGCAGTGTATGAGAATAACATATTGTATGTCGACAAAATATGTACCAAAAACCAAAAGGTAACTAATTTTGATAAATAGCGCATATACTTCTATGCTTAGCACGGCGGTATCAACCGCCAAACCAGAAATTTTGAAATGAATTCCCATTCCACTTAGAAGACATTGTGTATCGCATTTGTTACTGATAAGTGTGCTTCACTTGCTGTGTATTTCCTTTTGGATTTTATTGGTCTTCTTGAGTTATCAATTGATTTCTCTCTTGTCATCGATAATAAAAATGATAAAGAAAATGAAACCGTTTTAAGGTATAAATATCCACTAAGATCCCTCCACCCTCATTCATGAATTTTTCGTAGAGCTTTTCTATCGAATCTAGTTAAGCTTTGAAATCTATAGAATTGACCTAGGTAAGTAGTTGTAGTATTTTCTCCTCAGGCGTTTTATACTTAACGATATTTTATTATTAATTTTGTATCTTCCTTTAAAAAAACATTGCTGGTAATTTTACTAATAATATCATTGCTCTTTATAGTTATAATTTTTATTTTTATATAGTATGATATGCCATATATCCTCACTAATAAGTATATTAAAACATAATGTTTGATTTCAGTTTTACATATTTTACATTATATTTTATATATTTCACGTTAATTTTTTCGTTTTAATTTTATTAGATACTTTGAATAATACGTTTTGATTTTTGCGCGCATCAAAAACGCAAGTTACAAAAAAATAATTATACCAAATGGTTTTTTCTTCAAAAATGTAGATGTTTTACAGAAATTGCAATACTAAATATCTGGCTTTAATTTATTACATAAAAAATATATATATTAATTTCAATTATTCCTTCAAAAGATTATGCTAAGTTATGTTACGGTTTGGTTCAGTATTATAATTTGATTTTTACTTTTTGTTGTTTTTAGCGAGATGTATTCTCCAATTCTTTTCAGCATTTTCTTAGCACTCCCAGTTATTGCTCTCAGTGGTGATATTCAGCCAGGTGAGTTTGATTTTTCACTTAACATTCTAGTGCATTCCAGAAAGAGATGCGTGGTTTTAAACATAGAATGTACAAAAAGAAACAAAATTCAATTGAAAAATGCCATATAATTTTCGGGATATTTAAAACTTTCATCTAGACTGAAAAGACGATAATAAATCCTCAATATGATGCATCAAATGCATGGTAATTCAGGTTTTTCTGTTAGCGGGCGCGGCTCCCCACCCCCTCCTTTTTTTAACTACAAAATATTCGCGTCTAATGCAATGAATTATAAATGCAGTTTTTTTATTCATTGGCACAAATTTTAGCATTGCTTTTATATGAAATTTTATAGAATTTTTTTTAAAGCAGAATAATTTTAGACTTTCATATTGCTAAAATATGTGAAAGTTCTTTTTGAAAAAGAAAGACGTGGAAATATTTTTGTGTTCGTTGGAAAAACAGCAATTTTAAGGAAGCGCTGAACAATTTTTTTGTTTATACTTGTGGGCATATGTAGAATATAAAATTAAATCAAGTTCCTTGTACAATAATGCTCAACCCGTGACCCGTTGGTCACATGTGACCCGCCAAATCCTACAAATGTAATCAGAACTCATTTATGAAGAAATATCGAACAAAAGTTGCATTATGCGCTGAATTTTTATAAAATTCACAAAAGTCTAGTTTATTCCGACATTAATATTTCACAAAATGGAAGAATGAATAACTTTATTGTTTCCACTTACTCCAAATTACAGCAAGTATGAGATAAACGGAAACACAAATTACACATCAGGAATGGCTAGGAAGGTGAAATTTGCTAAATTCTTTAAAAACATTTCAAAGTTCAAGTTTTAAAAGCATGAAATATTTTAATTATTGCAAGCAGCAAATTACCCTTTTGAATACCCAGAAACACTAAACACAACTGAAACCATACACAAATAATCATCCACTTTTCAGCTGATTTCTTTAAAAAAAACATTGACTTTAAAACACTTGTTCCTCATCCTTACAGACGCTCCGGTGTCGTCTTGCGGACTCTACGAGACAGAGTGCAAGTTCTTCTGCTGTCCCTACGCCTCGGGCAGCTGCTGCTGGGACGGGATGGGCTGCTGCCCCAACGGGAAGACTTGCATCGGCATCTTCGGAGTCGGAGTCTGCGTCGGATACGGACCAGAGAGGAAGGGGCGGAGGACGATCGTCTCGGAGATCCCTGCCGGACCCAAGTACGAGGGGAGCGCCCTCAAGAAGAAGGACGGATCCGAGAGGATGTGCCCCGACGAGATCCACAGCTGCCCGAGGGACAAGGAATGCTGCACAGCAGTCGACGGATCCGTGTCGTGCTGCGACAAATGAGAAGATGCCACTGAAATTGAGGCGAGTGTTGTAGTATTACAATTAAGTTAAAGTAGAAAGTTAAAAGTAGATTTTGCTCAAGAGACATTTTAAACAAGCATGAAAAACACAATACTGCACGAATAAACAGAGATTATATTTGAACTGAAAAGATGGAATAATAAATGTACGTCAGATCCAGAACGACGTAAGTTCAAAAGTGGCGATTTTCACTTTTTTGCCACATTGTATGTAGAATCTTATTCCGCATCGACCGATGAGAACGTTATCCTAGAAATTAAATTCCTTCACAATTATTTAGCAGCGTTAAAAGAGCGCGAGTCCCATCTTTTTCATGTATCTGACAAACGTTTTCGTCGGCTTCTGAAAAGGGACGAAAGTGGACTTACGTTAGTCTGGTTCTGAGGTACAGATAATATGTTTTCTATCTTATTTTGTTTACAAAAGAAAATTTGCTGAAAAAATCATTTAATTTCTGTAAAAATTGTTTCGTAAAAAATATATAAATTCTATTGATTGTTTTTGAAAAAATTTTCTTTTGTTGTTCTCATATCTTTTTTGTGCAGAATATTCCAATTAAAAATATCAAGCAACATTTTGATGAAGTACTGCTCATTGAATAAGAATACAAATGTTTATCAATCTTTTATTGGATTAACAATTTTCAAATTATTAAGAAAATTAATAAAAAAAGTTAAAATAATGCGCAATTTTCAATATTGTAGATTTTTATCACTGACAGTTTTTGCTAATATTCTCGTCTGTAAGAAATAAAGGATAACGTTCAACAGTAAACAGTTGATGAAAGCCACTTGACTACTTTAAATCAAATAAAGCATCTTTCTTTCATTTAATTTTTCTTTTTTCTCATTAAAAATGTCTCAAATTAAAATTTATTTTGTACTGCAAACAAGATGTAGAGTAAAAATAATTCAGAAACTCAAAATATCCATAGCTTCGTTCGCCTCATACAACTCTGAAATCTTGTACTGGCTTTTGCAGAAAAAGTTCTTTGACAGTGAGTAGCAGTTGATATCTTCAGAAACAGTAGTTTTCAGTACATTTCATACCCCCTGTAAAGAATGTAATAATCATATTTCAATGTACTCTTCGGAAAGCATTTCATCGTTTGCTTTTTCTTTTCAGAATCAGTCGAGTCATGTCTTCAAAAGCGTAATGAAGCTGACCGAAGAAGTTTTCTTTCAGTCATATATCGTTCACGAATCTCCAATTCTACAAATATAAACTAAAAGGACTCGATTTTCATCGCAACTGAAATTCTGTTTCCAAAGCAAAGTGTGTTATCATTTTACAAATTAATTCTGTTGCCTTCAACTGTCACATAACTTGTTGCATTATTGACATAAAAATCTTGTACATTTTTGTTTATTTTAATAAAACAAGTTGATGCAGTTTAAACTTTTTAATTTAGAATTTGTTTTTATAAATTAAATACTTCCAGTGAAATTTTTTTGACAATTTAATAACCAAACTCGAAACGTCAGTAGGCTTTCACCGTGTACCACTGCGTAAAGGTATACTGTGTACGAGCCGTTTTTTGTCAACACTATGTATTTTGAACTGATGCTTCAAAAACATCAATTAAAAAATAAACATAACAATGCATATAAAAAGACAATATATGATCATAATTGCAATCGTTAAGAAGTAGAGTACAGTTTTTTTTTTTTTTGAAACATTACCTTTAAGTGTTAAAGATGATTTGGACATCCAGGGGACTGTTTTTAGCACTTAGAAAATTTCTAAAAAAAAAAAAAAATAACAATAAAAATAAATAAATTGTTATCGCTCCAAATACAATTGGGCTACAAAGTATTAAAGCTTTTCTTGAATTAAGAGGAATAATTACTTTTTTACACATTATTATTTTAAAAATATTCGGTCCGGACAATCAATTACGAGTTTGCAGAAAAACTCCCTTTTATAAAAGCATGCAAGTTTTGATTTGTCAAAAACATTTTCTTTATTTTTTTTATTTTTGGCTAGTCCTTATAAAAACTTATTATATTCTTTACCGTATTTTCGGAAGCCTGTTTCCGAAACACTAAGCACGCATATAAGCATTTGAAATGCAATAAATATTTACTATCTGAATGCGTTGATGTCTCGTTTCCATTCATTCCATGTCTTTGAAGTCTGATTACTATAAGTGCATAAAGTTTAATTTCAGTGCAAATGGTCCGTATTTTTGTTTAGACTGTTTTAAGTTCCTTTTCATTCTAATTGAAAAATTGGATTTTCTTTCAAGAAAATCTGCAATCACAGCATCATCAATCAATTTAATTGCGAGGCTAATGATGGAATATTTGATGAAAGCGTGTGAATGAGTTCTTTCCTAAAACCAATTTAACTGAAATGCGTATTCAAACTAAATTTTATCAACGAAGAGGAGATACTTATTACCTTACATCTAATTAATTTCAGTGAATGAGATTATGAAATTTTTTATCTAAGAAAAAAAAATGCAATTTTAATCAATATTTCTCTGTGGGAAAAATCTTTTAAAAAAGTTTAAAACACATGCGTTCTTATACTTATTACGAGCTTTTGCAGCAGTTTGCAAATTTTATATTCCTGTTAAAACTTAGCAGAATTTGATACAAATCAACGTAATGTGCAGTAGGGTGGGGCGAAAAATAAAAAGTTTTTCAGACCAGCTTCTAATAGTTGCCAAAAGTTGTCTTTGGTGATAGTTAGCTTTTGTGCAAAATTTGAGAAAAATCGGTTAATATTTTCAGGGGGCGCTGCTATCGCAAAGTTTTATTATAGCTTTTATCGGGATTTTATGGTTAAAATATGAAAAACAATGCCGTTAGCTAATCTCATTGCATTTTTTTTACTCATAAGATATATTCATGTATTCAAAGCATATGAAATAACTCACAAAAAATTATTTTATATGATATATTTATATTTAAAGCATTTAAAAAGAAACAAAAAGTGAAAAAAAGTGATTTTTTTGAAATATAAATATATTATATAAAATAATGTTTGTGAGTCATTTCATATGCTTTTAATGCATGAAAACATCTTTTGAGTAAAAAAAAACGCAAAGAGACTAGTTAAAGGCATTCTTTTTGATATTTTAACCATAAAATCCATAACAAAGCTATGGTAAAACTTTGCGATCGCAGCGCCCCCTGAAAATATTAACCGATTTTTCTCAAATTTTGCACAAAAGATAACTATCACCAAAGACAACTTTTGGCAACTATTAGAAGTTGATCTGAAAAACCTTTTATTTTTCTTCCACCCTAATGTGCCGGTCACCGCTTTTATTTTCCTTTAAGTTTCTTCTTATGGTCTGCCGTCATCACAAACTTTTACGCGCTTTTGAATCCTGTGCTGCTAAGAATACGATTTATAGTAGCAGTTTATTGGTGAAGTATTAAAGAAATTAATGAAGACCGCATAAAATTTTCGCATATATGTTAATTATCTTGCCTTAAACTCGTTTCAACAATAGTTAGGGCAAAATTAACCTGGTGAAGTTATGAAGGTTACACACTACACAGATCCTAGTCACAACATTACAACTAGGGATGCACCGATAACCAAATTGGCCGATTACCGATTACCGATTAATCGGCTAAGCCGATTAATGATAAAGATGATTGTTTTTAATACTACCAATTTCACCATCACTACTTTTCTTTCTTTTTTAATTTCGATTTTAGAAATAGTAACTTATTTTTGAGAAAAGATTTTTTTCTCCAGTTTTAACAAAATAATTTCAGAACTTTATCCATTTTTTTAGAACCAAATTTCATATTAATTTCAATAATATTACATTAACACATTGTTAAATACGTTAACTAAACATAAAAATTCGAAACAAGAAGTTAGGTGGAGTCTGTGGTGAGCACTCTAATTTAGGAGTGCTTTTAATTAAAAATTTTCAATTATTAGTAACAATTTAATTCAAGACTTTTGTTCTTTGTAAAAGGGGTTATCTAAAAGCACTATGCAAAGGAAAAAATATCGACACATTAAAAATGTTGCAACATTTTCTACGTGTATATTTATTAAAAATTGGAAAATTAATTCATTAAAAACTTTATATCAACTGTGAGGATTATTATTACTGCTAATAAAATTGTTCATCATAGTTTCTTAGTGAATGTATACTTTAAAAAATTATATTTCAACACATTTTTTCGCCGATTAATCGGTTCAATTTTGCCGATTATTAATAATCGGCAAAGTGGCCGATTATGGCCGATTAATTGGTATTGCCGATTAATCGGTGCATCCCTTATTACAACAGTTATGCTAGTATAGAACGGTTTTTTATGAGTGTTGAAAACGAAATTAAGAGTTGCTTCAGGACTGATTTTAAGTTTTTCGTCCTAATAAGGCATTTGCTTCTTAGGTAAAAATAAATAAATAAATAAATGAACAAATAAATGTTGAGAAAATGCAAATAAATTAAAAAAGAAAACCAGCTAAGTCATAAAGGTAATCTTTTTTTTTTTTTTTTTTGCCTGAACGCGATGATTGAACTCTAAGGGCCCTGCTCCACATTGACGTAAAGCAGAAAAATAAAGCAGAAACGTAAAATGGATTAAATAGTGTTCCCATGGAAAGTACCCGAATTTTCGGTTTCTGCCTTCGGTTTCAGTCGCGTTTTCCGCTGATGTGGAGCAGGGCCCTAACTCGAAGTGATAACTTTACGCGCCAAACCCATGTTGTAGATTAATTGCCTAATTTGGATAGTCATGGGTTGTTTCTCAGAAAATATTTAAAAAAAAAAATGAACAAAATATTAGCTTCAATAATACATTTTTCTACTAACTCTTGGCACTAGTGGAATAATTTTCTTGTTGTAGCTGAAATCATATACTATTCCATACAATTTCATGTACTATTCCAAAAATTTGGGGTAACCATACTCCGTGAAGGAGGTGGCAACATTTTTGCCTCCATAGTTCTAAAGTAATTTAACTGCTAAAACTGGTGTAACGTTATACGTATCGCTTTGAGAAGTTTACGCTGTACTTTTATTACTATGTTGTAACTTTTCACTAATTAATGAGTAAGGCTACACCAGAATTCTCTGTAAACTTTTCAAGAAGTTGTTTTTAAAGTTACGCATTATCAAAAAGAGCTTTCATTAGACTTGCGTGGAAAATTACCCATTTTTAAGTGCAAATCGACTCTAAGTTAACTTTTCAGTAATTTAAAATATCAAAGCTATGAAAGGATCAGGTAATAAAGTTATTTTCAAAGTATGAAAATAAATTAGGTTAAAATACTTGAAACTCATCCTTATGTGTCATATATAATAAGTTATACTGTAATTACTGATGTTTTGTTATAACAGTTCAAAAATTAAAAAAGTTTAAAATGCAACAAATATATGTTTAAAAGCTTTTTTAACTATTAGCAGCGTGACTGGGATGGAGAAACATGTAATAAATTACACCCCATTCAGTCACTGATAAAAGGTTTTAAATCTTTAAATATTAAAAGAAAGGAACAAGTCACATAAGAGCCCGTTTTCGCATCTGCCATACCAGGTTTACACATAAATACCTTCTTTACAGAGAACCTACTCCTACATGCATTAAATGCAACGTTAATCAGACTGTGTTGCATATTTTATGTAACTGCCTCAATTTTAATTATATTCGTTTGAAATATTTTAATTGTTTTTATCCAACTTTGACGGAGTTGCTGGGAGACATACTCCATCATAATTTGTTCCCATTTCCGCTAGAATGGGCTTTATGTGTCTGATTTAGTGTTTTCGTCTTTGTCCTTGTTTTTGGGTCGTCTCTGTTTCATTAATTGTTTATCAGATCTTAGTCAAAATTATTTGACAGTGTTTCTTTCGCCTTAGTATTTAGAATTTTAAACTTTGTGCATGTGTCTCGTTCGGAAATGATTTTAAAATTTTAGCCATCAAGATCAACTTTCTAATAAAATTGACCGTTCTCTTCGGGACGTTTCATTTCCGAGACACACAATCGCAAAGTGACCTTTTTCCGTCCGGACTCCCAAAATCGATTCCACAGTGTTTGCTTCTCGCCGAGTTTGGCAAGTCTGGCACTCCCTCCCATTCATCTGCCACTCTCGTATTGCGTGACACTGCCACGTGTGCAAGCGATCGATCCCTCGCTTCCATTCATGGAACGACTGGGAATTCGATCGCCCGAACGATATCGGAAACCGTGGAGAGTGACCGTGGTCGGAAATGTCTATTAGGAAAATAAATTTTGCTGGATCCCTCTTAGCAATTTGTTATGTCGGGGCTTAGCGCAGATTTATGCTTAGAGGAATGATTTCCTTTTCTTGCTAGTCTGGATAAGTGGATTCTAAATAATGGAACAGAAGACCACGAACATTTTTTTAAGAGAGATTAAAAATGATCTATTTTCTCTTCCGAAAATTTTGAGTGAAACAATTCCACCAGGGTGTTGTTGTCGTTGTTACATTTGTCACTTGAACCTCAATGGAATTAATGACTCGATTTAAGGCCAAATATACGACTACCGTTTAAAGCAAGCACCAAAAGCGGGAAAGTTCCGTTTTCAGCTCAGCCCTACATACGATAAATGAGATGTTCGTGAATATTTCGATTGTTTTGATTCAGACCAGTGACTAATGAATGCTCAATACCTCAAAGCCAATACTCACACCCTTCAAGGGTGCCATAGGGAGTCAAGTGGCACCCCTCACTGGGTGGCCCTGGTGCTACAACGTTTGACCTTTAAAGGAGCCTTGTGAAACCTGTCCCAAGTAGCACACTTCGTTTTTTAGCCTACTTTCCCGTTAAAAATAAAAGAAAGACGAAAAAAGTATTAAAATTGGCTTAATGCATCTAAAAAATATCGCCAAGTCCAAAAAATATCGCCAAGTTAAAAAATATATCGCCAAGTCCAAAAAATATCGCCAAGTTAAAAAAATAAAAAGGTAAAATGAATATCGAAAAATTAAAAATTTGAAAGTAGGGTATTGAGATGGGGAATTTGTGTGTCGGTCGGTCTGTCGGTCGGTCTGTCTGTCCCCCCCTAATAACTTTTGAATGAATATTCCGATTTGGACAAACTTTTTTTTTGTTGGAAAGATCTCGGCGAGTACAGCTCATTCCCATATTTGATTTTTCGATTTGAATAATTTTTGGTTCAACTTTTAACCGTTCAAACAACCGGTCCCGCGATGCTAACTTTTGAGTGAACAGTCCGATTTGAACAAACTTTTTTTTGTTCGAAAGATCTTTTCAAGGATACTTCATTCCCGTATCTACATTTTCGATTTGAACAATTTTTCGTTCAACATTGAACCGTTCAAACAAGCTGTCACCCCTAATAACTTTTGAATGAACATTCCGATTTGAACAAACTTTTTTTTGTTGGATAGATCTCGGCGATTACAACTCATTCCCATATTTGATTTTTCGATTTGAACAATTTTGGTTCAACATTGAACCGTTCAAGCAACCTTTCCCCCCCTAATAACTTTTGAATGAATATTCCGATTTGGACAATTTTTTTTTTTTTTGTTGGAAAGATCTCGGCGAGTACAGCTCATTCCCATATTTGATTTTTCGATTTGAACAATTTTTGGTTCAACTTTGAGCCGTTCAAACAACCTGTCCCGCTATGCTAACTTTTTAGTTAACAGTCCGATTTGAACAAACTTTTTTTTGTTCGAAAGATCTTTTCAAGGATACTTCATTCCTGTATCTACATTTTCGATTTGAACAATTTTTCGTTCAACATTGAACCGTTCAAGCAACCTTTTCCCCCTAATAACTTTTGAATGAACATTCCGATTTGAACAAACTTTTTTTGTTGGATAGATCTCGGCGATTACAACGCATTCCCATATTTGATTTTTCGATTTGAATAATTTTTGGTTCAACTTTGAACCGTTCAAACAACCTGTCCCGCGATGCTAACTTTTGAGTGAACAGTCCGATTTCAACAAACTTTTTTTTGTTCGAAAGATCTTATCAAGGATACTTCATTCCCGTATTTACATTTCCGATTTGAACAATTTTTCGTTCAACATTGAACCGCTCAAGCAAGCTGTCACCCCTAATAATTTTTGAGTGAACAGTCCGATTTAAATAAACTTTTTTTTTGTTCGAAGGATCTCAGCAAGGATACTTCATTACAGTATTTATATTTTCAATTTGAACATTTTTTCGTTCAATATTGAACCGTTCAAGCAACCTTTCCCCACCTAATAACTTCTGAGTGAACCATCCGAATGGAATAAACTTTTTTTTTGTTTGAAAGATCTCGGAGAGGTTCATTCCCTTATTTCGCTTTTTGGTTTGAACCATTTTTCGTTCAATATTGAACCGTTCAGAAAAAAATTTAACATTAGCGCCTACGGGGAATTTAAGTTGAATGTTGATCCTGGAACTTAAAGTCGGATTTCCTTCAAACTAACTTTGTAAAAAAATGGTTTTGATAAATGATGTTTGTAAAGTACTTTTCTGAATAATCTTCTGTGAGGACTCTGATTCCGACTCCGACTCCACAAACATGGCGGAAATGCAGGCTCAGAAAAAAATGACTGACTGTGCAGACGATTTTTTGTTTATTTATTCATTTGTGTTATTTTATTCATTACTATTATTTTTTTTTTGGCAGACGATTTTTTTTTGTAACAAAAGTGTTTCATTCACGAGGGCATTTTATTCTTTATTTATATTTAACAACTGGCAACGGTTTAAAAGTGAAAATCGAGACATTTTATCGACGGACGAGTTTTTTTTCCTTCCTTTGATAAAATGTGTTTTGATGTACTTTGTACTTTTAATTTTTTTTTTTTTTTTTTTTTTGAAAACGATTGAGGAATTTTTCTACGGAAGAACTGTAACAGTTACATTCTTTAAAAGGTGCGACAAAACTTCATTTATTCATTTATTTACTTTTTATGTCTCTATTTCATCTGATGAGAGGGGTATATTTTGCTTTTAGAAATCAGCTTTAAGTGCTAAAAAGGTATGTTTGACATAATGTTTAGTCTCAGATGATCAAGAGAATAATGATCAGATGCTAGAATGCCGATGTCGATGTACGGGAAAGTAGGCTCGTTTAGTTCTTGACAGAACTTCTTGTTAAAGGTTGTAAAATGGTTATTAACGTTGTAACAACCGCTTAAAAACGTTTATAAAACGTTTAAAAGTTATTTGTGCTACCTGGGGTAGTTTTAACGATGTAGCCTATTGGAACATTTACACTATAGATCACGTAGAGCGGTATATTGTTAGTACGTATTTGCATTCTTTTGGAAGATATTCTGTGAAAACGCAGAAAAGCGTTATATTTAATGAAAAAAAAAAATCTTCATATGAGTCTTCATTTCATTAAAGTTTGCTTTTGTCATACAGCTATGGACATTAAATTCAATAGTAATGTACAAACTAGTAAGTTGATTGATTTTTGAATCAATCAAACTAAGGTAATGGAAAACTTGCCAGATCGCCAAAACTTGTTAAAAACGAAATTTAATTTGTTTTAGTAGTTTTATTTCTCAACCTTTTCCAAGAATCATTTTAACACAAAACGCTTGTTTTATATGCTAAAAAATATATTAGTGTGCGATAACGATGCGTGAAAATTTTATTTTGTTCATTTTGGGAAATCAGGTTTTTGAGTAAAATGTAAATACAGAGTGTAGCACAATTACCTCCTGATTTTGGAGATCTTATTAAAACATACATACTGCTCATGCAGCAGCAACATTTATTTTACTAGAGAAAGAAATTGTACAATTTATTTCCCAAATGTTCATTATGCCAACTTGGAACCTTATGAATGCGATAGATTTCCTGCCTCAAATCTGATTCTTGTTTCCCTCGCTGTAAACATTGAGAAGGGATAAAAAGTGGAGGGAGTGAAGGGTTCATTTCTTGAAGCAAGGATCCTAATACACTGGCGGAAAAAAAAAATCCCAACACCAAGAAAGACTTGTGTTAGATAAACGAAATTTGGTAGGCGTGTTTATACAACTGAAAGATGACACCGATTGAAATTTCGTGCTCCGCGCATAAGTGTGGCGCAGCTGGCGTCACTCAGAATATGCAAATAAGGCTTGTTTTAAAAGCGTGTTGTAAAGCTCGTGTGTATTATTTTTCCGTGAAATTTGACGAATTGCGTTCATGTTAGCCAGGAATACCTTTAAGAAGACGAAGAAGCCATTATCAACGGCTCACCGAGTTTGAACGAGGTCGTACAATTTGGCTACGAGAAGGTGGATTTTCATTTCGCGATATTGCAGAAAGACTTGGGTGGGAATGTTTCCACCATGTATGATTATTGGAAGCTATGGGCAAGGGATGGTACTACCTCAAGAAGATCGAGTTCCGAGCTGCCACGTGGCACGACTGAGAAGGAAGATCGCCGAATCTTGCGTACGGCTGTGGCGCATCGTACTGCATCTGCGGCTGACATTCGAGCTGCAGTTGGTACCGTCGTGACCCAAAGAATGGTATGAAACTGTTTACTTCAAGGACAGCTCCGAGCCAGGCAGCCTGTAGCCGGTATTCTATTGACTGCAAACCATTGCCTTTTCCGACGGCAGTGGTGCCACGACAGAGCTCACTGGAGGTCGGAGTGGAGATCTGTTGTAATTTTTGATGAAAACAGATTCTGAATTAGTGCCAGTGGTGGCTGTATATTGGTCAGAAGGAGGCCAGGGGACCGCCTGCATCCAAGCGGTTTACGGCTTAGACACACAGGACTCACACCTGGAGTTATGGTCTCTGGAGCAATTTCCTACGACAGCAGGGGCATTCTTGTGGTTATCCCAAACTCACTGACTGAAAATTTGTCGTCAGTCTGTTAATTTAACCAATAGTACAGCCCTTCATGAGTAGCATTCAAGGGGGCGTTTTCCAACCGGATAACGCTCGCCCTCACATCGCTACTGTAACGCAATGTGCTCTACAGAGTGCTGACATGTTACCATGACCGGCAAATTCACCAGGTCTGTCTTCAATTGATAACGTATGGGATATCATGGGATGGCACCTCGAGCATCATCCACAGTCAGCAATGACGGTCCTAGTATTGACACAGCAAGTGCAACAAGCATGGAACTCCATGCCACAAAGTGACATTCGGCACCTGTATGACATAATGCATGCACGCTTGCAGGCTTGCCTTAAAAATTCTGGAGGTTACACCCTCTATTAAATTAACATAATTTCACATTTGCACAGCATTTTCTTGAGCTTAAATTAGCCAGTGATCTTGTACATTTAATCAATTAAATATGTAAACTAGACAATTGCATTACCCAAATTTCATTACTCTACGGCAATTTTTTCTTGGTGTTGGGATTTTTTTTTCCTCCAGTGTAGTTCCAGTTTTGATCGCTTCTGTTTATTACTTGATCCGTTTTCCGTAATAACTTTAGTCACTAAGAAGTATTACGTAAGCATATTTAGTATTTTGGGTAGAATTTTCAAAAAAAGGATTCGATAAGGGGGAAAAAAGAAAACTTTTGAAATATTTTTAAAAATTCCTGACAACTAGACAAATAACTTTATGTTTGCTTCTGAAAAGTAGTAATTTATTGTAAACCTACTTCAAAATATGATAAAACCAGTTATAACTAAACAATAATCGTAGTTTAATTTTAAGCTTCGAGATGTCATTTTGAGAAGAGAATTATGAAGTGACGCATTTTACTTCTTATTTAGACAAAAATAAGTTTCGTGATTAGGTTTTGAATAGCAAATAAAGGAAAGTCAAATAAACGTACGAAATCGAAATCCTTTATTTTGGTTCGTTAAAAAGTAAAATAAATAAATAAAAAATAAATAAATAAACACTCACATACACACGCACACAGAAAAAAGACTGCAATTTAAATCAGAAGACTTTTGATTTCATTTAAGGAGCAAATGAGATCACGGGTAAGATTGCTATTTCATTTTCAAAACTGAAAAAACTCAGGGGAAAAATAAGCTATTGAATTTTTTGAAAAAAAAAAAAAAAATCAATATTATTGTAATTTTCTTTTGATGAATGCATTCTGGAAACGTTTTCAGAATAGTTTGAAAACTATTCAGAGCTCATGTTTTTTATATGAGGTTCTGGTCAACGTCTAGAGTTAAGAACCTTGTGTGCATAACTTATATTTATAAATTTTACTTTTAATTATTAAAGAACTTGATTTATCCAATTTTTTAGCAAAAAGAAATGCTTTCATTTGAATAGTTTCTAACTTTGTTGCCAAGGTTTCAAAAATAATAAACATACAAGAATAAAATATGATAACTAAGAAAGGTAAGATATTGAAGAGCAGTCCATAGTGAAAGGGAATGGTTAATGAAACTCAGGTATGTATACAGATCTAATTTCATACGTAACGTATATTTTCACTAAAGCATGAGCGTAAAAAGGACAATACTGAACCTTAGTTTTTAGTGAAATTGTTTTAATAATCATAAATAAATACATTATCATTATCCTTATCTGTGTTTTGCATAAATAAGCAAAGTTTTGAAACTATCTAAACAAGTAAGATGCAAATTTTGCAAATCTTTTCTGTGTGCTTTTTTTAAATAACTATTTATGAAATAGTTTAAAAATTAGCTGCACTAAAATTGACTAGATAGTTCATTTATATGTTTGTAGATTTCTGGTAAATCATCTGGCAATTCATCGTGATTCTTCTCCCTGAAAAAAAAATTAACAATTAGTGATCGTAGTAGGAGATTCGAAAGAGCAAAGAAACATACAATAAATATTTCTTTTTTAACTTAGACTTACTGATTACTAATTTCTTTTTTCGAAAAATACTCGAAAAACTTTTGGAGTTAAATAACTTTTATGTAAAATCACGTAGCGGGAACACAGCGCGCAAAACTTTTAAAAGATTATTTTAACCTCAGAATGTTTATTTGTGTAATACAGTACACTCCCAATTATTCACGGAATTAGGTGGCACAGGTATCGCGGATAACAAAAATCGCAGATAGTCTGAAAAAAGCATAAAATAAAGGGTAAAGAAGATAAAAAATGTTTTTTGCTTAAAAATAATTGCATTACACTTAAAACGTTATAAGTACGAACAGTGACGATAGATACACCATAAAAAAATTGTATTTCAGGTTTTTCAAGCATATGAAATCTAGAAAGAAGTGGTACTTACAATAACGCCAAGGTAAAATAACTTATTGGATGAAGTACACAGCACTCTTTTGTAAGAAATGTTTTCAGAACAATTTATTTCAGACCAGAAATTTTTTTACTCTATAAGAATAAAGTTAAATAATATTTTTTTTCTTCACAAGACCATCGCAGATAATCGAGAGTTTACTGCACATTTCTTCCATGCCTCTTTCATGGTCTTGAAGCATTTTTACTTTATGTTTTAACAGTCACTGTGTTTCCATCTAGTAATTTCTTTTGGACAACACAATAAAATACATCAAATGCAATACAACATTTCTTATCCTTCGAGCAAGTGGGGAAGACTCTTCGGGACTTATTCTTTTAAAAGTGTTTGTTTCTATCTTGGCGGGCTGTTTTCTCCTACTCATGGAATGCATTTTTTTCTTTTTTTGAAAGTAATAGCTTTGTGAAACTGTTTTGAAGGCAAAAAACGCACTATTGCATTATAGTCTACTAACAATTTACAAAATTGTTCGTGCGTAGACACATCCTAAAAGAGTGAAATGCTTTAAATAGAATGCAAGTATGGTACTTAAACATTTGTACTCTTGTTCAACAAGTAATGTTTTGTCAGATTTTTTTTCAAGGAACATTTTATATAGAGGAAGAAACGAGAACATGAGAAATTCAAAGATAAAACACTCGAAAATATTTTTTAAAGAGACAACTTTCTTCTGCGTGCTTAAATGGTTTTTCCAGTCATTTTCTTTTCTTTTGCAAATAAAATACGTTTGAAAGCATAAAAAGAAAATGTAATAATACAAATGTATATTTTTAATGAGTCATCTTTCTACTGTGTAGTTAATATTTTTAATCAAATCACACACAATTTCTTTCATTATACAAACGAAACAACCTTAAAACAAAAATACTCTTATTCAGTCTCTCGAGTTTATGTTATTCCCTGTCTTTATGCATTATATTGTGTGTCTTATGCCTGTTTCGCATGTTTATTGAATGGAATTGAGTTTTAACTTTTATTTGACTAATAATACTACAGCACTCGCCTCAGTTTCAGTGGCATATCCTCATTTGTCGCAGCACGATACGGATCCGTCGACTGCTGTGCAGCATTCCTTGTCCTTCGGACAGCTGTGGATCTCGTCGGGGCACATCCTCTCTGAGACAGCTCCATTCTTCTTGATGAGGGCGCTCCTCTCGTACTTGGGTCCGGCGGGGATCTCCGAGACGATCGTCCTCCGGCCCTTCCTCTCTGGTCCGTATCCGACGCAGACTCCGACTCCGAAGATGCCGATGCAGGTCTTTCCGTTGGGGCAGCAGCCCATCCCGTCCCAGCAGCAGCTGCCCGAGGCGTAGGGACAGCAGAAGAACTTGCACTCTGTCTCATAGAGTCCGCAAGATGACACCGGAGCGTCTGTAAAAAGATAAAAGTTTCAATTTTATTTTATTGTTATTTTTTTGACAAACACAAAATATCTGAGCTTGTATTGCACTGGACTGTACCTATATAGTATCAAACGTTAAAGGAACTTTCTTCGGGCTTTTAATTTCATTAAATTTTGTTAGAATGCGGCTTTCAAAATATCTTTTGATAGAATTTTTTCTCCAAATTAAGTGCAAGTTTTTTGATATATTACGCGTACGTATATATTTTTACATTATTCACTTGGTTTAGTTGTGTAATTCAAGTATGCCCACAATATAAACAAAGATCCGTTTGATACCGTAAAGTCGGGTTACTTGGACCCTAAGGGGTTACTTGAGCCCATTACAGTAAAATGATAAAATCTAGGTTTGGTACTTATTAGTTGAAGACTTGCACGTAGTTCCTCGTTTCTCCTCTAGGTAGAAGCACTCTGTAGTCTCTAATGCTAGTACCAAACCCAGATTTTATCATTTTACTGTGGGCTCAAGTAACCTCCTTGTGGATCCAAGTAACCCGACTTTACGGTACTTCCTTAACTTCGAAGTTTTTCCAACGAACATCAAAGAACATTTCAACGTTTTTCTTTTTCAAAAAGCTTCGAAATCCTTCAAAAGCATGACCTGAGCAAAAATTCGATATAAGTATTATTTTTTATGCGTTCGAGGTAGAAGATAGTTATATTAGTAGATATCTTGTGAAGATTCAAATAATTTGTTAATTTTAATGTTCCAAATTAAATTATTGCAGTATGTGATAGTATAAAAAAATTATGCTTTCCAAATGCTTGTTGGAAATGGTGTATGAACGCAATGTTTAAATATATTACTAATCCATCGCATTTGACGTGAATGGTTTGTGTGTGTGTGGAAGGGGGGGGGGAAGGCCGCAAAGTACAAATTTTGAAAGTGAAATGCTTAAAACGCCACGCGTTTGATGTGCAATATTAATTATTATTAATTACCTTTCTAGTCTATACGAAAGTTTTGAAATCTTTTTCAAAATTTTCAAGACGTTTTTCAACTAAATTTTGTTTCTTTTTGTACATCATAGCATTGAAATCCTCTCCCTTTGTAATGAACTAGAAAGTTGAGTATAGAATAGAACTTACCTGGTTGAATATCACCACTGAGCGCAAGAACTGGGAGTGCTAAGAAAACGCTGAAAAGAGCTGCGGCATACATCTCGCTGGAAAAACAAAAAGCATAAATCAAATTGCAATATTCAACCCAATATATTAACATAATTTAGCTTAATCTCTTAAAGAAGTTGATTGAAAAAAGAAAAACTTTGTTCAAGTCCTATTTTTCTTATTTCATTTTATTTTATTTTTTGAGTTCGAAAATACTTAATGTAAAACGGGGTGTACCACGGTGTGAATCGGAACACGACTTTCCGATCAACAAAGATCACCCCGGAAGCGAAAAATCCAACCCTAAGGTGATTGTATAAAAACACGAAAAAGAAATTGTTGTTATACGCGCACCATGTGTCTGTAGTTCATGGTAAAGGTACAACTTGTAGTCACTCAAGTGCCCCTCCTTGTACAACATTGTCATGTGCTATTTCAATAAATATCACTTTAAGCCTTTAAAAAAGTATCTTGTTTTTGTTAATTTTAAATTGTAAATGTGCCTTTAGTTTAATACTCATTTACAGTGACCAAAAAAAAAAATAGTATCATTAGAGGCATATTAATACTTTGAAAAGAAAAGTGCCATAGTCCAGTTACAGATTCCAGTGCAAACGGGTAATATGAATTACTTGTTAGAAAAACTTAAGATGTTCTGACGTTTACTAATTCGCACTTTGATATGAGCTAACAAAAAAGAATATCCGAATGTGAAATTTCTCTTAAGTAATAAATTAAAGCCGGATTTATAGAGCTGCAATTTTGTTAAAAGATCTAAATTCTTGAAAAAAAAAAAAAAACATTATTTTGCGCACTTATTTCTTTGTAATTTGTGGTTTTAATGCGGGAAAATTTACAGCATATTGTTCAAAGTATTTAATGCAAATTAAAACGAAAAATTCAACATTAAAGTCCCAGAATGCAAATATAACTAAAACAAAAAGCAAATATTTTGTTTATATATTTGTATGAAACGACAAATAGCGTTTCATAAAAGAAGAAAATATATAAAATAACAAACAATGAAGCATAATGGAATAATTAGTAAGACTACCACCAATATTATTTTTAAATGAAGAAAACGAGTAATAAAATATATTTTAGTTTAAGGGGTTTAAAGGGACAATATTATAGCTACTTACCTGAGTCAATTCTGTATGTTTCAAAGCTTAATTAAATTTGAAGCATAAGCTCAATTGAAAATAGATTCATGATGGTGAAGGAAAGTTAGTGGATATTTATATCTTAAAACGGTTTCATTTTCTTTGTCATTTTCATTATCAATGACTGCAGAGAAATCGATTGATAATCTAAGAAGACCAATGAAATGCAAGAGGATGTAACAGGAAAGTGAAGTACATTTATCAGTAACATACTTTGTGTAATTTCAAATGCGATTTACAATTTAATTATTTTCTGTCTGTGAAACAGGAATTAATTTCAGAACTTCGGTTCGCCGACTGATACTGATAGTAATTAGACAATATTATGGCTCCATTTCAAATAACAATAATTTTAAAACTTTTGACTAATACAAGAAGGAAAAATGAAATACCGCTTAAAAGTAATATTATACAACTTAGTACTCCTTCTCAGCGTACAAAAATTCGTCTGCAATAGTAGGGGAATGTGGGGCAAACTGAAATAGTTAAGTTTACGTTCCTGCTTCAAAAGGAACAAATGGAAATTTTGTTCTAAAAATTTTTGTACATAAAGAAGGAATAATATATTTTGTGTTACAACTTTTGTTGAAATATTATTTTTTATCTTTGGTAGTTATTTTGTACTTTTTAAAAAGTGTGGAGAACTTTCACCTCAAAAAATCATGGGGCAAAATGAAAAACAAAATATTTTTGTTATGAAAATTTTTCTATTAGACGGTTAACAGTAATTTTCATCAAATGAATGCGTAAATAAACGAAAAAATAATTATTAATGATAAACAAACGAATAAGTAAATAAATGAATAAATTAATTAGTATGAGAGAAAAATAAATGAGTGAATAAAATAGAGAATGAATAAAAAAAAATGAGTTAATGAATGAGTAAATAAGTAAATAATTGAGAAAAAGAACGTTAATAAATTATAAAATGAAGAAATTTTTCAGTATGTGGTTTAATAAATGAATGAATTATTCATTTATTAGTAATAATAAGTAAACGAAATGAACTATTTCACTTTGCCCCACGTGCATTTGACAGATTACATTGAACATTTAAAATCAAAAAATGCCAAATATAAACTAAATAAGGATTGCACTAGACATCAGTAGATCTCAATTAAAAGTTTAAATGTTGATTACAAAAATTTTATCCTTGTATAATAACAAGAAATATTTTTGAGAAACCACGAATATTACAAAAAAGATATCAGATTTTTAAAATGGCTTGTATAATTTTTTTCGTTTATCTTTAGAGGTACTTATTTTCTGACAGAAATCAACTATATGTCTAAGAGCTTAGCTAAAATATTGCTAGATAGGTGGCGCTGCAAGTTGCGAAAATATTTTACCATTTCACTTTGCCCCGCTATTTCACTTTGTCCCTTTATTCCCCTACTATGAATACGTCGATTTGCCCGAACTTGTTTCCGATCGTAGGCAAACTTGTTAATTTCTTCTGATTAGCCTTCCATTCCATAGATTAGAAGTAGCAATCGAACGAATTGTCCATTACGAATCACGTATCCTCTAAATCAGTGGTTTTCAACGGGGGCGGTACCGCCCCCCTGTGGGCGGTGGGAGGATGATCAGGGGCAGTGAACATGTTTTGGGCAGCAGGGGGGCGGTGAGTATATTTTGGGCGATAGGGGGGCGGTGGGAAAATTTGGGGGTCAGAGGACGATAAATGAATCAGAATTTAATTTTAATTTTAAAAACAAACATTAAATCTTGTATTAAATCACGAATCCAACTTGAATTATTTGGGCCAACAATAAAATAAGCTTATGCGCTCCGGAATCTCTGAGCTTATTTCCTTACGTTTTTCGGAGGTGCCTGTTTTGCTTTAAAAATATTTTAGCTTTTTTCGTTCTTTTTTTTTACTCTTCTCTCTCTCTTTTCTTACAGCTATTTGACTTTTTAGTGATCTTTTACATCCGACAACCTTGAAAGAGAATATTTCTAATGAAGACTAGTTACAATTAATCACAGTTACAATCAGGGCTACATGGTTTCGCTAATATTAGCCAATTTGGCTAATATTGATCACACATAGCTGGATAAAACTGAAAAACATTAACCACACCATCGCTAGGTTATTTTTTAGCCGCATGGTTGATTGATTCTTTTTACTATTGCAATGTTATTTTAAATAGCTTAAAATAATTTTTTAGTAATGTATCTGTATTTTACTTAGTTATTGTCTGATATGTAAAGAATACCGTCCTACATCTGCAGGTGAAAACGGTCAATTTAAGTTCTCAAGTTTTAGTCGCTTACTTTGATTCTTCCTAAACGAAACTGGTTTTCAAACTGAAAAATTCCCGGTTTTGAATACCAGATTTCAATGTTTATTGCCAAAATTTAATTAGGGATTCAAAATACCAACAAAAGATTCACAATTGCATTCGAGTGTCTCCCGCATGTAACGTTTTAGGCAGAACATCGAATATCATCAATTTTATTCTTTGTTTCTTTACTTTCGTAATTTTCTTTCACTATGTTTTCATAATTCAGCTTAGTACTTATGGGAAAGTAAGACTCCTCTAAAGATATCCAAAATATCTCGATGGGAGCTGGTATTTGTGCAAGTTGGCTATTTTCCTTGGTTTGGTTATTTTCCAAAAATTTTCCTTTACTTGCAATGCTTATGAATCCCGCCCAGTTTGACTGTTTGGTTTGATCTCAGTATTTTCACTTTGACTTTTTCTCATTTCATTCATTTACTTTCATGGTTTATTTTTTGTGAAATCTCCTTCGATGATGCTCACGTTTATTGCCGACATCTTCAATCTTTGCACAAAGACTTCTCTAAGCGTTTTGAGGATATATTGTCTCTGAACGTTCCTCAATGGGTCATTAACCCTTTTGAAAATATTGAGACAGCAGTTGTTCAGTATCAAGAATAATTGTTTGAAATTTCCACCAATGAAACTTTGGAAGCTGGTTTCCAGAATGTTAACAATATTACAGGATTTTGGCTGCAAGGAAGCACTAGTACATTATATCTTGGACTGTGAGCTGTTGTCAATTTTTTTTAATTGCGGTCCCCTCTTCCTACCTCGTCGAACGACTATTTAATGTTGTCACCGATCTAGTTACAAGAAAAAAAAAAAAAAAAAAAACGAGAAACCGACTTCAAATCTTCTCAAGAGGGGACTTGTGCCTTCACCTTGCAAAAAATATTGACCCGACCGTGAGGAAACTGGCTTTGAAATACCAAGTAAATATCTCACTAACATATATTTACGAATGTTTCTTTCGTATTTTGAACGAAAAAAAATGCTTTGCTTTTTTTTTTATTTCATCTTATTGTTTCCTTCATATTTTGAGTTATTTTTTTTTCTTGTTTATTTTTATTTTATTTTATTTCATATTATTTTGTTATTATTCGTTTGAAAATAAAATATTTTTTAAGCCTAGATTTGTTTTTTATTTCTATATTCGTCATTTTAATCCTAATAATGTCTACCGAGGAAAAATATATCTTCTTTAACTGTTTTGTGAAATTCTGGAAGGAAAATATTTTAAACTTTAAACCTCTTTTAGCACTCCCCACTACCTTTAACATAAAGGGGGGCGTTGGAAAAATTTTCACTCCTAAAGGGGGCGTTAGCCGCGAAAAGGTTGAGAACCACTGCTCTAAATGGAATAAGGAACTAAAAAGTTCCAAACGTTTAAATCTATTGAAATAGAAGACGGTACAAACTTGCTCACGCTTTTGCTATATTTTCTTACTTTTCATAAGCTAGTTTGTTGTTATGTTATTCTACGTTCGTGAATAGAGTAAATGACCTTACGGAACATAGTTTTTTTTTTTTCATTTGAAGAAATATTGAATCTTATTGTTAATATGTTTTTAAACTCTCCTCAAAATGACTAGTGGCAGCGTCCGCATATTCCATTTCTCCCCTCAAATCCTCTTTTGTCCGCACATTACGTAATGCATTTATTGCGTTTTTTCTGTTCTGGCTGGCTTTTCGATTTCTATAGAAATTGAACTGCCTATTTTCTTCCACGTTTCCGAAGATCAGTTCATGAATCACTAGGCACATATTTTTACCTTTAACTAAACGAAAATTTTAGTTTAATAATGACTACATTGCAGGGCCGTATTTAAGGGATGGGGTTTTTTGGGTTCAAACCCCGTCCAACATTTTTCAAAACTATTACAAAAAGGCTTTTCTTAGTTTCTCACTGATTTTTTTTTTTTTTCTATTTTACTTTTATTTTCTTATTTACTTTGAAACTGCATTTGAAAAATGAAATTATCATTATTTAATAATTGTACAAATTGATTTTTTTTTCTACAGTATTTATTTTTATTGTAGTTATTGCAAACAATTTCGTAACAGTACACCTTTCCCTTCGAATTTTTAATGCCACTAAAAAAACACTAAAATTCTTCAAATTTATAAGTACTAAACTCTATATTTAACACTTATAAATATCGTAAGACAAAAATACTCCTTCGAATCCGCGTATATGAGTAAACTCATCTATCCAGATTTTTTATTTTTCTTCATTCAAAAGATAAGTCATTTAAAAAAATTTTTTTTTTCCATATTAATACCCTTTTAACATCTATTGCAATAAAAATCAACCGAGATTTTATAGATTTTACGAGAAATAAGTTCGGTAAAACCCTCCCCGAAATTAAGGTCTGGTTACCGCCCTGCTCCAGCGTATCTATTTCACTTATTCAGGGTGCGAAAAATATGGTTTTATTGAAGCACAAGGTTTAAATTTAGTGTAACTCATCTGTACTTTTGTCCAAATACTCGAATTTCTTTTTGTTCGGAATGAAATATGAATATTTTCTCATAAAAATGAGCTATCAAGGCACTATTACTCGTCTTAATGACAAAGCAACAGCTTCAAATTCTCGATTATGTCGTATAAATGCGCTGTTCATTACTAACGTGCCTAAAACACTATTTGCATTTAATTTTGTTAAGAGGAATTTATCGTTGGTGTGTTACATTCGATTCATTTCAATCAATGTGTTTGCGGAGTAAGGGTATAATGATATAGATAAATGTAATCTCAAGTCATATTGCATTGGAAAAGAAATCATGTTATTAGGCTTATTACTCTTACTTCACTTAATTTACAATATCAGTATTAGGCAGGAATTCAAGTGAAACAGGCGATCGCAAATTACAATCGCTACTGGAAATGAATTACATTAGAACGTTTCTTATAAAAAACATCGTGACGTCAGCGTGATGTTTGCCTATGAAAAACGAGCTAGATAAAACGTCACAGCCTACTTTGCGAATAAGAGGAGATCACTGACTGCTTGTGAGCTCTTATTGGCTCCACCCGTAGTGACGTTAGTACCAAGTTAAGTTGATGATAATGTGATTCACTTCCAGTAGCGATTGCAATTCGAAGCGATTGCAATGGTGTTTCACTTGAATTTCTGCCTTACTCTAATAAGTTCATACCGTTTGAGACAAATTAATGTTGCGTTTATTTGACGGAAATGCTTCTATTTTAATTTTCAATTGCTCGATATGTTATGCGCTCATCATAAACTTTAATTTTCTCAGGATTAAGTTTTTTTGTTCTTTGAGCATAAACTATATTAGTAGTTTCAGATGAATGTTTGAAGGAAATTGTTCAAAAAAAAAAAAAAAAGAAAAGAAAAGAAAAGAAAGAAAGCAAAAAAAATGCAATTTTTCATTTTTATTTTATCTGCTTCAAAATAAACAGATTTTGTTTCTAAGTTCAAAACTATTTAACTATCTTTTATTTTTTAATAATACCATTAGGCCTTTTTCTTGCTACATATAAATATTGTTTTTTAATGATTTCTTGATGTATTGCAGGTTGACTTCTAAAATATTACTATTTATAAGAGTTCTTTTTGTATGATATTTCGTATGAATGAAAAATCTGAAAAAAATCGAACAAAACTTGTTTAAAAAAAATTCTTTCGAAGCACGGAGTAATCAATTGTAGAGCATGGACATTCTAGAAGAAAAAACAAAGGACGAGTCAAAAATAAATATGAAACAATATTTCAAAATAAAGCTGCAGTCTTCGATCTCAAAAATTTCAATTTGTCAAATTTGTTTATTTATTTATACAATTTTAAAGCAATTCTTTAAAATTATTATATTCTTCAGCGTATTTCGGAAAACCAGCTGCTGAAATACTAAGCACAGTTTTAGCAGTTGCAATGCAATGAATATTTATTATTAGTCTGATTATCAGTGCATAAAGTTAATTTCTGAGCAAATGGTCCGCATTTCTGTTTTGACAGCTTTAAGTTCCTCTTCATTCTAATTGAAAAATGGATTTGCTTTCAAGAAAATATGCAATCAATGCATCCTCTTTCAATTTAATTGCGAGGTTAATGCTAGAAGATTTGATAAAAGCGAGTGAATGGGTTTTTCTCGTTTTACCAATTTAGCTGAAGTGCTTATTCAAACTAAATTTTATTAATCAGTAGCAGTTAATTGTTGTCCCTTATCCTATTAGATTCAATGAATGGTATTCTAAGGATTTAATTTTAAAAACGAACTCAATTTCAAACGATATTTTCATTGTTGTAAGAAGAGAAGAAAACGAACTAACAGATGTTATTATATTAGTTTTAAAACTTCGCTGTAATTTCTAAGTGTTTTATTCCTATAAAAATTCAATATTTATTGATACAAATCATAATGCTGTGTGCAAGTCAGTCCTTTTATTTTCCTTTTAACTGATTTTTATAGTCTGCCATGTTCATAAGCGTTTGCTGGCTTTTTAGTTCCCAGTTACTAAGAATACAAATGAAAGTAAAAGTTTTTGGGTCACTCTTGGAGAAATCAATGAACACCATTTAACATTTTCTTCTCAATTATGATTATTAGCAATAAACTCGTTCCAAGTAAGATAAAGGCGGGTGTTAAGGTCTGTCGGCTAATAAAGCCTAAGTGGCAAAAATACGATTTAAAATGTTCATAGCCGCTCAAAATGCTGTCGTATGTAGCTTACACTCATAGATGATGCTTCAAACTGGTCGCAAAGAGCAGCTTGCTTGTTTTAACGAGTGAGGCATGATTCGTTTGCGCGGAGCGTCAGTTCAACACGAATAATAAAAAATCGTCCAACTGAATCTTTCGTAGTTTTTATAATGCGGCATTTGAATATCTAGTTTTGTGCTACAATTTTTGTTGTTAACGCCTCTATCGCTATTTTACGTCTTAGTAATATATTATGAACCAATTGCTCTATTTTTTGCATTTCCTTTTCACGATGCAAGTGGGTATTAAGGCCTACAATAGTTGACTCAAAGCTTATTATACTCCCTAATTATTATTATTTTTTTTATCAATGTTTGTCAGTTTTGCATCTTATTTAAAATTTTCCCATTATGGTACGGATCTTTGTAACTACTTTCAACTAATTGGTTTACAGTTATTTTAGTACCTATATCACGATCCGTTCAGTACCAAACGAGTATGTTATTTTTTGAAGTGCCTGGTCCAAATTCAAAACCCTTATTGACATTATGACATTAAAAGCGGCTTTAAAGACAAATGTTTATATCCATTAAATACACATGCTATTCCAGAAACAGCTTTTGCTTCGTATTCATTAACAGAAATTCCAGCTCCTGCATCTGACAGAGTTGATGATTAAAATTTGCAGCCTCGTATCTCCCCCTGTTCAATAGCCCCAAGTCCCTCCACATCGACAGCACAAAAAAAAAAAAAAAAAAAAAAAAGAAAGAAAAAAAAAAAAAAGAAAAATTACTATTTTTCCTGTTATAACTGAATGCATATGCCCCATCCCCCATAGAAACCATTAGTGTTGAGGCAAAATGTGGAAAAACTTCCAATGAGAATACACTTTAATTTTATGTAAATTCCTTTTTTAAAAGCACTAATCTATTGAATTGTCCCAGGTAGCACAAATAACCTTTAAACGTTTTATAAAGGTTTTTAAGTGGTTGTTACAACGTAAATAACCATTTTACAACTTTTAAAAAACGAAGTGTGCTACTTGGGGTGGTTTTAATGGAAAACCTTGCATACGCGACTCACAAGTAAGTTTAATGTTGCTTAGTTAAATTTCATTATTATTCCTTATCTGATGCTTACTTATTGCAATGAAATCTCATAAAACTGTAAGACGAAGACATTTTCAAACCGATTCTATTCTATTATAGAAAATTACATATGCTGCTTACATTCGAAGTTAAAAAGAGGAACAACCGAGGAAAAAGTTTTTAATTGAGTTTGAATGATAAATGCAAATTTTCTTTTTCTTTGAAAAATCAGGGAGGAAGAACCAAATCATTCCGTATTCAGTAAACTTTCGCAAGACTTGCTCCGTCGCAAATCGATCCAAAAGTGAGCCGCCGTCTGGTCTACCGATGATGAAAGTAGCACGACACTTGCTATGCTCAGGGGACACAGCTAACGACGGGGCAGCGTAATTGATGAGATTATGTCAGGATTGCGTAGTTTAAAGATTCCAGTTTTCTACTCTTTCCAGAAATTCTCAAAGAAATACGCAAAATAATGTTCACTGGTTTAAAATAAGATAATTAGGTTAAAATAAATAACATAGTAAATATCTGTGCCGTCAACTGGGGTAACTTTGGACCTTGCAGGTAACTTTAGCCCCAAAAACGAAAAGCTAATTAGTACTACCACTTATTAGGCCGGTAAAACAAATAAGTGATAATCACTCTTTTGGATCCAACACAGAACGGAGAATCTCCTTCAGCTTGTTGGGCTTAAGTTACCCCTTTTGAAGGCTTATAAAAAGCCCTGTCTTGATTGAAAGTGAAAAAATATATTTATATATAATTTAAGATGCATTAGCTTTAAATTGCTACACTGAAAAAAAATAAATGTTGTTTTTAGAGTAAACAACAATACGCTTAATGTTGTTTACTGTAAGCATAAGCAGCTTATTTTATGGTAATAAACTATAAAATTTGCTAATTTTACAGTAATAAACTGTAAAATTTCTACTTTAAGAGTACTGAACTGTAAAATTGTTAATTTTACAGCAATAAACTCCAAAGTTGCTAATTTTACAGTTTATTACCGAGCACTTTACAGTTTTAAACTGGAATCTCTGCTGCCAGTATTACACTATTGTTTTTAGTGTAATACAATTAAATCTTACGGCATTCTAACTTTACAGTAATAAACTAAAATTGCTAGTTTTACAGTTTATTACTGTGCATTTTACAGTTTTAAATTGGAACCTAGGCTGCCAGTATTATACTATACAAAACAACAGTTCATTTTTTGCAGTGTACTGTCTACCGGCAGTATTCAAATGATGCATTCCGACCCCTAAGGGGTCTCAAACAGTTACCCTGAAGATGCAAGGTGGTTGAAAAAAATTCTAAATAAATAAAATTTCTAAGCACAAATAATTTATTCAACTGTCCAATGAAATAAAATAAAATACAACAAAACATAGTTACCAGTTAAAATTTAAAGGTAAGTAATTCTTAAATTAATTGCGAATAACTCACTAATCATCGGTGGAATTGAGTAGGAATAAAACTCTGCTGAGAGAAGTGAAATGTCTTAAGAGTGACATTTCTGCGGTTCTGATAGCCAATGCTGAAAAAAATGTTTTTACAGAGACTATCGCTAGAAAACTCGTCAAATATACCCCATCTCACCGAGCAAACATGGCACTAAATCTTCATTTTTTTTAAAATTTGGTGATACTTTTCTTCTTTTTTTACTTCTTTCTTTTTTTTTTCTTTTCTTTTCTTTTTTTTCTGTCACCTAAAACATCGAGTATGCGTTTATTTGAGAATGGTTAATGAGGTATTTTTTATCATTAGGTGACTTTATCACTAAGGAGAAAAGAAATCGTTTAAAATATTTCAGCAATTTCTTGGCAATCAGGGAAGTAGTTTATTTCTGCTTCAGGAAAAATAATATTTTTTCTTTTAACCTACTTCTTCAAAATATGATGAAACCACTAAAAGCAAAAGAAATTATAACTTAATTTTAAACTTCGAGAAAAAGCATTTTGAAAAGAGGATTAGGAAGTGAAGCTTTTCTTATTTATGCTTAAGACAAAAATCAGTTTTGTGATTAGGTTTGACGTTGCACATACCGCAAAACCAATTAAAGACACAAAAGCCTCTAGTTGTTTTGAAAAAAAAAAAAAGATTAAAATTTAAATCAGACGACTTTTGATTTTGTTTAAGTTCGAGTAAATGGGATTACAGATAAAATTGCTGCTTCATTTTTAAAACATTCAAAACTCAGAGGAAAAAAGTTGTGAAATTTACTGAAAATAAATCAATATGTTGCTCTTTCCTTTTGAAACTTCGAGATGAAAGAATATTCAAGTTAGGAGGCCTCGAGTTAGCAAAGCTTGACTGTAGTTAGGAATAATTTTTCAGTACTTTCGTTTTTTGAGTGGCAATATGCCTTCAAAGATGGCCGACACCAGCTGAATAATGGGGAGTAGAAATATGCTCATTTCAAAGCAAGATTACTGTGGTTTTATATCAATTTGGATATTTTTATTGTTTTATTTTGAAAAAGAGTGAATGTTTTTTCATTTTATGCCTTATTAAAAGGATTTCCCTGCAGTATAAGTTACATCCTTTTAAAAACTACGATATTAGACAAATACATAGATACCCAGATCGATACCGTCAAGCTTATAACCCCCCTTTACTTGTGTCGGGGGTTTAAAGTACCTCTACATACTAAGCAAAAGATAGCACATAAAAAAAAATCAATAATACTCATGTTTTTTTTTTTTTTTGCTCAGAACTATTTTTGTTTAAAATGTCCTGAGTGTGGCGTCACGTGTGGGACAACTTTAATTTCCTTATAACTAATTACTTAATTGAAATTTGTTCAAATGGTTTTCAGAAATGCTTACACATATTAAGAGTACTTACGATATGTAACCATTTTCAGTTTCAGTTTCTAGTTTAGCAGTAATTTTAAAATATACAACTTTTATGTCACGTGTGGGACATCAATTTACGTTAACTTTAACATGTAATAAAACAACTTGTACTGCAGTAAAATACTGAAAATGAGGCATAAAATGAAAAAGACAGTCACTCTTTTTCAAAATAAAAAATCAAAAATATCAGACTAAATATGAAAACAAAGTAAAAGCGCATTGAAACGAGCATGTTTTTACTCTACAGCATTCAGCTGGTGTCAGCCATCTTTGAAACCCGGTTGCCACTCAAAAAATGAAAATACTGGAAAATTATACCTGGATTTATATGACTCGTAGTCTCGAAAATAAACTTAGTACCGTGAATCCTTTCAAAAAAGAAATTTTTCAGGTTATGAAATATCTGGTTTTCCGTGGAATGGCCCAACTGGAATCTCTGCTGTCAGTATAATACTGTTGTTGCTAAATTTTACGCAATAAACTAAAATTCCTGACTTTACAGTAAGAAACTCTAAAATTGCTAGTTTAACAGTTTATTACTATGCCTTTTACTGTTTTAAACTGTAAGCTCTTCTGCCAGTATTATACTGTAAAAATAAGCAGGGGCGCACCCAGGATTTAACTTAAGGGGGAGCTAATTTCTGACATCAAGTACCCTTACTCCTTTTATATCCAGAGGCCATTGGATTAAAATTTTAAAATCGAGAAAATACTAAATTTTAATAGATTACCCCCCTTCTTTCTTTTTATTTATTTTTTCCGGAATAATCTTGTAAAGCTTTGCTTTTTTGATTGGAAGCTCTCTTACTTCCTTGTTAAATTTTATGTGAACTTTTTACTCATTTATCAGATTGTGTTTATGTAAGAAAATAAATGGTAAATACTATGAGGATCTTCCAACCTTACTGAAGATGGGGTGTTTAATGCACTCACGAGAATAGCGTTATGATACGAATCAAGACCATTACTATTATGAACAAAGACATAAAGTGGAATATTCAAACATACTAATAGGGGGTTCATGGGTTCTCCCCGGAAAAATTTCTGAAAAGTGATCCCAAAAACACAATAGTTAGACAACTTTTGGTCATGTTAGGGAGATTTGAGACTTGCCGGCCCTCATCTAATATTTTTCAGAATTTGAGGCCATAAAAACGTTATTATTGCACTCCATTTTTGCATTTGTTTGGAGGTGAGGTTGAGGAATGTTTCTATATTAAGCTTCGAAAATCGCAGTTTAAGACGACATCGGTTAATCTTAGGAAAAGCACGAGTCAGGGGCTCTCCCATTGTAAATTTTCGAAATTGTTGTTAAAAACACCATAGTAGGCCCTCTTTGAAAATGTTAGGAGAATGAATGGGGGTTTTGGAACTTTTCACTAACGATTTTTTGATGTTGAAATTCCAAAAACGAAATGTATAACCCAGTTAATCTTAGGAAGAATGGGGTTCGACCGCTCTCAACCCAAAATTTTTCAAAATTGATAACAACGCAATAGCATCTTTGATGATGTTAGAGACAGGCATAGGGTTCGGTTTTCACCTCTAAATGTTTTTTGTCGAAATTAAAAATTTCAAAACTCAATTTTAAACGAATTTCGGAATCTGTCCTCGAACATTATTACTTTCTTCTATATCTAATACAGGGGTGGCCAACCTTTTTAGGGAGAGTGCCACTATCTGGAGAGAAAAAGCTCAGCGTGCCACATTGTATTTTCCAACAAACTGAACATTTTTAAAAAGTTAAAAATAGATTTTAGGTTGGCTGACTATGTAATTCTTACTCAAATGAAACATTTTTTCTCGTAAATCTGAGCAATTGAAATCTAAAAGATCATAAAGATAAAACAAGTCCGAACTTAAGAGTTATTGTTAATAAACACTTTTATAAGCTCTGTCAGTAGACTTATGCTTAAAAGCTTAAAAAAGAAACAAATAACATTAAACAATCTGTGCATAATGTGGTTTACGAGTCTGCATCATTTTTACCAATTCTTTAATATTTTGATTAGTTCTTGAGAATCCTAAGAAGTTAAAGTGTTTTAAGTGCTATCAATTAATATTCAACGGTATTTAGATTTTTAGGCATTCATAACAAAAAAAAATTTCTTTAGAAGCGAATTTCGAACTAAATTTACAACAGCATCATACAGCTGAACTGTGTAAATCTGGAAAAAAAATTTGTTGGTACAAATTTCCAAATTTCTATATGACGTGGATGACTTTCTGTTGAAGTTCGCTCTCATATTTCATTACCAATGCAAAAGGTCAGTAATTCTGATTTGGATTTCAGAAGGGTAACAAGTAGTGTCTTTCAGAGAAATAGACAAAGAATTTGAAAAGATCAGCATTTTTTTTTTATGATCCTGAAAATCACCAAACCTAACACTGAATGTATACTTAACCCATTAATGCCTGACTTTTTTTTTTCAACGATACTTTGTGTAGTGGTTACAAATAGTGTTTAATGGACAGGAAAAATAGTTAAAAAATTATCATGTAAAAAATAAATTTTTTATTTAAGAAAGAAAAATCGTCCCTAAAAAGGGACGCTAGGCACCAGAGGGTACATACTTTTTTACCAAAATTTTTTTCTGCTTATGATGTAATATTAAAAATCACAATTTATAAGAAGAAATAAAAGCAGCAATTAACATAAACTGGGAAGTAGATTCAGAGTACAAGGAAATATTGGTGTTGTTGAGTATGAAAATCAGTAAAACATTTGTTCTGCAAACCTACGTATTGCATTTGCTGCATTCCGATAAGCTCTTTTACTTTTATGGGCACATCTTACCTGCGTCTTATTTAAAGAAATATAACAACTAGCCCCATAATACCTAACTCAACTCTCTTGAGCTCAATGCATGTTGTACAGCAGCTTCTAAAATAAAAAACCGGTAGTTCTCAATATTTGATGCATGGGATCTTTTTCCTTATGCAACGATTGTATTGAGCAACCATATACATTTGATTCATCAATTTCAATTACTTTCTTTTCGCTATTGGACAATCGCTTAGCCTTTACAATAGGATAAATTCCATGAAGATTCAATGCAATAGTTATGACATTGCTATTATTCCACCGAACCAACGTAATATTATTGCACCTGTCATCGACATTTATTCAAAACTTCCTCTCTTTTCTTTTTTGAACAACGTAACTTTAGTTCATGAGCATTTTTTAATCCGATTCTTGCACAAAACTTTGCTAAGACAAATAATCACGTAGGAGCTCAAGAGAAGTAAATAAATTGTCACAGTAGAGATCAAAATTGGCATGCTCAGGGAATTCTGAAATAAAATCTGCAAACCCCCCCCCCCCTTTCCTAAACAACAGACACACATGCAATCCTTGAATTCTTCATCAAGGAGAAATGCTAAGCTTCTGAAACAGCTTAGGGCTTCTTCAACAGTCAGACTAAACAATAATAAACACCTAAATGCATAATGGAAAAGTAATTAAATACAACGAATAATTAGTGTTTTAAAGAATTACATTTTTGAAATAGCTTTCTTTTAAAATTTACCTTGAGTATTTTTTGTAATTAAAAAAAAAGGAGAAAAAATATTTAAGAACATTGTATAATTAAGTTTATATATATTAATTAATTTAATTTAATTAGATTTTGAAAATAAAATAAGTTTTAAAAATGACAATTATTATCTGTTTTTCAGTCTAAAAACATTTACTAACTTCTTTTGATATAAATCATAGATTCTAAGCAAGAAATCAGCAACGGTCAAACAATGCAGCCTTTGGTGCCTAGCGTCCCTTTTTAGGGACGTTCTTAAATTGCTATAAAATCCTAAAAAAATTTAAAATTTACAAAATTGCAAAAAAACGTAAACTAAAACATCGATCAAAGTAGCACATATATCAAACACTGATAGATTTACTTGTTAATAACTTTAAAAACTTAGCTTTTTGTTCTTGAGATTGTGAACGATGTAATTTTTGATAAAGATCATAATCAAATGGCTACAGATCACACTTTACAGCGGTTATGTGCTGCAAACTGTTAATACAGAATTGAAGCAATACCAAAGTAATAATTGAACACAATTATTTGGTTGAAATGTTCATTTTTGGAAAATTCAGACACACTTTTTGGACCGACCCTAAAAAGGGACGCTAGGCATTAATGGGTTAAAATAGGTGTAAAATTTTCTCCATACATCATTGGAAAATTATTAAATTTGGGTTGTTTTTTTCAGTATTAAATTTAATGTTTTATTCTTTTTTCTCCAAAGTAGAGAAAAAGAAACTGAAGTTTCATCATAAAAGAATGTAGATGGTCTATACTGATTTCGGAAACCTTTTTTTGTACTATCTTAAATTAAAATTACTTAAATGCCGGATAATAAGAGATGGCATAGCTAAATTCATTTGCTATTTTTCATTCCTAAGTAGCAAGTTCTCATTGCTTTCTTTCCAGACATTTTAAAAAACACAATCCCTAAAATTCTAAAATCTTATGACTATTGCACATTTCAATGAAAGAGTAACTTGCCATGCTCTCATCTTTCTCCTGGGAATATATCACAAAATATTCAGAGCTCTAATTCGTAGTTTTTTAATACAGTGAACTCTACAGGGTCACTAGCGCAGAAAAAGTCTCATTATTTGGAAAGGAGTTGCGATAAATAATTCGATGATACTTTTGAAGTTTTTTTCCCAAATTATTTTCAAGTAATGTAACAAAAACAATTTAAGGATCTTCATTTGTGCAACCGTACCCAAATTTTGTCCAATCTGGTTTCTTAATTTTACTTTCAGCGTTAACTTTTTTTTTAAATTTCATCACCCCGTCACAGCTTTCGTTGGATGTCCGAAGCTAACGCTAAGTATACTTAGCAATATTGTATTAAAGACAATTTGTAAGCCAGCCTCCTGACACTTAATTGTTATGATATCATTGTATTTATCAGTTCAAGGGTTTTAGTTTTATATCAATATTTTTGAGATCGACATTTTCCCCTCAATTTTGTATTTTTTTCAAAAAGTCTTCGCGTGCCACTGTTACAGCTCTGCCGTGCCACACTGTGGGCACGCGTGCCGCGGGTTGGCCACCACTGATCTAATATACAGGGTGTCCACTCCAATCGTGGACCAATAGGTAATTTCTAAACCGTTAGAGATAAGCATATAGTTTATTTAGGAAAAAAATCTCCAAATTACGAAAGGAATTTTGGGTCTATTCAATGTTTTTCAAAAAATCAAATTTTGAAAGAGTTACGAAATTTAAATTTTTATACAGCCCCCCAGTCCTATCAATCATATTTAGTAAAACATTCTTGACACTGTAACGTTTAAAACTAAAAAAAAAATCACTCTTCTACCACAAAAATTGACCGAGTTATGACGTTTTGAAAAATCAAGATTTTGAAGGATTTCGCATACGGTCCCTTAAGCGATCTCTCGATGACGTCATGAAATAATGCAAAATCTTGATTTTTCAAAACGTCATAACTCGGTCAATTTTTGTGGTAGAAGAGTGATTTTTTTTTAGTTTTAAACGTTACAGTGTCAAGAATTTTTTACTAAATATGACTGATAGGACTGGGGGGCTGTATAAAAATTAAAATTTCGTAACTCTTTCAAAATTTGATTTTTTGAAAAACATTGAATAGACCCAAAATTCCTTTCGTAATTTGCAGATTTTTTCCTAAATAAACTATATGCTTATCTCTAACGGTTTAGAAATTAGCTATTGGTCCACGATTGGAGTGGACACCCTGTATAGAAGAAAGTATTGGATTCGTGAAAATTTTCGAATGTCGAATTTTGACGGATTTGCACGTTTTGAGGTGCGCTGAGTCCATTTCGATCATTTTTGGAAAATGTCTGTCTGTGTGTGTGTGTGTGTGTGAGTCTGTATGTGTGTGACCAGTTTTTGTGGCCGCGCTAGAGCAAAAACTACTGCATGAAATTGAACAAAAATTTTTTCACATATGTACCACCATGTGAACTGGTGCACCTGACTTTTTCTAGTGAATTCCTCCAAGGGGGTGGAGCAATCGCACGTGTTCTGCGCGTGGGTGATTGCTATATCTCAGGAAGTAACCGGCGGAATCAAACGAAAATTGATCCATAGGTAGACCCTATTGAGTACAGGTGCTGATTCAATTTGTGTGCCAATATCTCAAAGGGGGGGGGTGGAGCAATCGAGCGTTCTTCTTATTTAATGGAACTGCTATATCTCGAGAAGTAATGAACGAAATCGAACAAAAATTGGTACTCAAGGAGACGTTAAAAAGTATAAGAGCTGGTTCAATTTTCGTGTCAATTGCTTAAAAGGGGGTCGTGCAATCAAAAGTGCTTATTTTGTCATTGCACCTGCTATATCTCGAGAAATATTGCTGCGATTTGAATGAAATTTGGAATAACACTAACCCAATATGGAAGCAAGCATCGATTAAATTTTGGGGCCAATCGCCCCAGGGGGAGGGTGGGGTGATTTTTGCGCTTAGTCAACAATGCAAAAAATAAATTCATTAAAAAATCGCTTTCACGCTATTTAATTATCAAAACAGCTGAAAACTTTCAATGATTTGAAATTTTTAACTGTTGCCAATTTCTTTTTACTAGCAAATAAAATGTTTGCAATTAATCTAAACAAGGCTTATGCAATGATTTCCAATTTCGCTCATTGATTCTGCATTTGCAGGGGTATTACGATAATTGGGAAATTGGAGCTGTCTCCAACTATTCGGGCGAGTATTTTATTTTGTAACCGGAATTCATAAGATAGATAGGTATAGAAGAAAGTTTCGTGACGGCCACGACAGCTAGTTTGAAATTGAAGTTTTAAAAATGCCATTGTAGACCATCTTTGATGACGTTATGGGAATGGATGGAATGTGAAATTCTCCACAGGATATTTTCCCCGAAACTGAGCTTAGAGAAATGCGGTTCGATTGTTGTCAATGTTAAGAGTTCGGAGGCCTTCCTCAGGAAAGTTTTCAAAATTTGAAGTCTTAAAAATGTGGTTATAGTCCATTTATCGGTAGCCTTAGCGATAGGATTCATGTACTCTGCACCAGCAGCTTTTCGTAATTAAAGTTCCAGAAACGAAATTTAAGACCTTTTATCATTATTATTTGGTGTTAGGAGGGGGGCTTTTTTTAATTTTTTGAAATTAAAGTTTTAAAAACAAAACTGTAGGCCATATTCGATAATGGGGCTCGCTTTTCACCTCCGGAAATTTTTAGAAATTCATGTTCCAAAAACCAATTATTAGACGATCTTCAATGAGGACATTCAGACTTTCTCCCGGAATTTTTCAAGACTTGAAGCTCTAAAACTATAATTCCTTTCTAACTTTAACGCCGAAAAAAAGAGAGGAATTAGGTTCGGATACCCCTTCCTCCCATTTTCTTAGCGACTTTTTTAAAATATTTTTATTCCAAATCAAAATGGAGAAAATAGGAAAAGATTTTTCAGTTAGCTATTTTGGTTCTCTGTACTGAAATTTTTAATTTCCTTCCAGTGCCTTCATTGATTAGAAATTAGCAGTACAGAAGTTTGACTTCAGTGTAAGGGTTTTTTTTTTTGACTAATTTATTTATTTTGCAAAGATACCCTTCGATCACTTTTTTCTGTTTTTTTTCCCTCTCTCTCTTTCATACTTCTTTTTATTTTAATACCATTTTATATTCTTTAAAATCTGTTTTAACTTTTTATCTGTTTTCTTGTTTCTCGAGCATATTTCTCAGAAAATCAGTGGCGGGCTTATCATGTCGCAATTGCCCCCCTCCCCCTCCCCGACCATAGGGGGCTTTTATGAAATAGATTCAAAAAATGTGCATGAAAAATGTTTTATAGAATTCTGTTTTTGACAGAAAGGAGCTTTAAAAATGTCATTATGACGATCTTTCAAACCTGTAATTCGCCACTGCGAAACATCATGATTTTCCATGACAAATCCTCGAAATTAAAATTATTTTGTTTTTGATGGTGAGACGCTCTGTGATTTGAAGTTCCATGCTTTGCTGAGGTCCCATTCTCGTGCCTCATGCGTCTGTACATTGTACAATGAATGATTTAATTGAAAACAATGCCTTGGTTTCTTGGAAATTGTAGACGAGGGTATGTAAGACAAGGTATTGCTATACGTGTGCGTATTTGTTATTTCAATTGGATTCAAAGCGTAGTATACATTGAGTCATTAATGACTTGAATCTTTTCTGACACCGTGGAAAAATTTAAAATGTCGTTGATGCTTAAGGCCTTCAAGTCCAGTTTTGTCATAGGGGGAGCTTAAGCCCCCAAAGCCCCCTCCTGGGTGCGCGCCTGAAAATAAGTTCATTTTTTGCAGTGCGCAAAACTAATAATAGTATTAAAATTTGTATGAGAACTTAGGTAGGTAAGATATAGAAACTCAGACAATAGCAAATGGAAATGGCTATTGAAACTTAAGTATGTATACCGTTCTATTTTAGTATATGTATACAGCATATTGGCATGAGTTCATGCGATCATGCGAATAATTTACAACAGTTCTTAATGAAAGTATTTATTCTCATAAATAAATACATCAACACATAACTGATCTGCGAGATAAGAGAAAAGTTTTTTAAAAATGAAAGACAAATATATATATATATATATATATATATATATATATATATATATATATATATATATATATATATAAACTATAAAACACAAATTTTTTGGTTACTTTTTTGTAAACCTTTCCGATTACTAATTATGGCACTGTTTAAAAAGTAGCTGCACTTAAATTGACTTGATGCTTGATTTACATGTATGTTGCTTCTTTCTTTATTTCTTGATTATTCTGCCTAAAAAAGAAATTGAGTAGTTGAAGGAGAAGAATTGAAAAACCACAGAAAACGCATGACAAATACATTTTTTAAACTTGTAATTACTCATTATATGGGTGATTCTACAAAAATGGGTAAATTTGTGTTCCATACTGATTGCTCTTTTTGTTTTTAATTTAATAAAAAACTATTTTGGGAATATTTTTATGCGTCTTTTGTTCAATAATTTTCGTTATTAACAATGTCAATATTTAATTATTATTCATTTAAAAAAAAGGATATTCGACTGAAATGTCATCCACATGCCCTGTCCCATAGGTGCAATTTTCACAATCGATGGAATATAGATTTTAAAAAAATAAGTGATTTTTTTTTCAAGAGTTTTTTATTTATAAATTTGAATGTGTGCAAGATGTAAATCACAAAAAAAGCAAAATAATATGAAAATAATATCTCTAAAAGTTAATCTAAACTTTGTCCCAGCGATTATCAGTCATCCACATGTCTAAAAAGTATAGATATTTTTCTATGAAATGTTTTATTTCAAAATCTGGCAACACATCTTAAAATAAAGCATGGAACTTTTATTCCTGGCTGAGGATTAATTTTGCTGTCCTGCAATTACTTTTTGATATAAAGCAAGCTGAACTCAACTTTCAAGGCAAGTGTTTTTCATCTTTGTCATTAACATGCCCCACAGAATGCATGTAAAATGTGCATGTAAATAAATTTTGATAATGAATAATCCTAAGGCTTACATTTGTGGGTTCTAATTCGAAGTGAAGCCGAAAAACATTCAGATATGACTTTTGGAGAACACAATTACTTGTGATTTGTCATTCACATGCCCTTTTTCTATTGTCATTCACATGCCCCAATATAAGACACGTGGATGAATCAAAAGCCAAACTATGACAGTACAATGTTTAAAAATTATGTCTAACAGTTTACTGGTTAAAAAATTTCATTAATATACCTATTGTGTTTGTGTTATTCACATGCTTACTGTGTTATATTCACATACCCATTGTGTCATCCACATGTCCTTTTTATCATTCACATATGCCTTCAAAAAAATAAAAATCCAAAAATACAATAAAATACAAACATTTAAGCTCTGCTGATATTCTAATTTAATTATGTAACTTATCAAGTGCTTTGCTGATTTTTTTCAGATTTTTAATTTTAAATTAATTTTTTTAAATCTACATGTTAGAAATATTCCCATTTTTGTAGAATCACCCATATACTCTTTTTATTGTTTTCCAAAAATACTTGAAGAGCTTCTGGAACAATATTTTTATCGAGCTGCAATATTGAGCTGCAATATTGAGTATTTCAAGTGCAATATTTTTAAACCATTATTTGACCTCAGAATGTTTATTTGTGCAATATTTTACTTTTATACCTATTTTGTAGTTCTGACACACGTTTTTATTTTAGGTTCAAGCACTCACTATAATATTTCTATATGTTTCTTTTAGGACAGCGTTAGCTTGCATCTACATCAAATGCAAAGAAACACTTTTTATCCTTTGGGAAACTGAGGAGGCCGTCGGTATTTCATTCTTTTAAAAGTGTTTTTTGTCTTTATGGACATTTTTTTCGTCTTCATGACCTGTAGGCGTTTTGAAAGTAACAGCTTTATGGAGTGTGTTTGAAGGTGAAAATATGAAACACTGTAATGTAATCTAGTAACGATTTACGAAATTGTCCGCAAGTAAACATATTTGGAAAGAGTGAAATATTTTAATGGAATGGAGACATGTTATTTTAACATTTATAGTCGTCTCCTTTAACAAGCAATGTTTTGTCAAAATTGCGTTCACATTTTTTGAAAGAACAATTTTGATAGAAGATAGAATGAGATCATGACAAATTCAAAGTGATAGATCCTAAAAATATTTTAATCACACAATTTTCTTTGTGGGCTTAAATGTTTTTTCGATCATTTTCTTTTCTTTTGAAAACAAAAAGAGTCTAAAATCATTGAAAAAAGTATACTACTAAAGTATTAATAAATAATACAGATGTATATTTTCAATAACCAACTTTCTACTGTATATTTTGGAAAACAGTTGAAAACATTGTACTAATAAATAGGCAAAATAAGACCACGTGCATAGCCGTACAAACAAAATAATTAAAATGAGTTAAAAGCTCATCAAACAACTGTTTCGAGGCTATCAGAAGCTAGCCTCTTCATCAGTGCATAAAAAGGGATGACTCACGAAATACGAACCATAGATCTAGTGAGCGAGAAAAAGTACAATTTGCAACCATAATTTCGTATTTTCTTCTGCCAAAATTATTCATGGTTGTTCCTCTATATACGATTTAGATTTTTGAGAATATTTTCTTTAAGGAACTTTTTTATCTGGGATGTTTTTCCTAAATACAGATATCCAATGTGTTCTAATAACATATCGTCTCCAGCTCTTGCCTCTCGTGGTTTAATTACTTTTTCGCGTTACTTAACATTTGGTTGGGATTTCGCGAACCATTCTCTCTCTCTCTCTCTCTCTCTTTTTTTTTTTTTTTCACTGATGAAAAAGCTTGTTTCTGATGGCCCGAAACAGCTGTTTTTTTTTCTTTTTTTTGTGTTTTTAATTATTTTGAAAGTTTTTATCCTTACTGTTATATACCTCTTCTTATATTACTCATGTCTACTGAGTAGTTTAATATTGCTAATCATTTTCTTCTCTTTTACGAACAAAATAAGCTAAAACTCATAAGCTTTTATTAAGTCCTTCGAGTTTAAACATCATTTCGTGTCTTCGTGCATAATATTGTTTGTCTTATGACTACTGCTGCTTGGGATTTCTATTGAATAGAATTGAATTTCAACCAATGGCGTAGGAAAGGGGGTGGCCACCGGGTCGGGACCCCTCCCTTGAAATTTAAAATTAATCTTATCTCATGAAAATTTAAATTAATTTCTTTGTTTAAAAGATGTTATCCTTATTCAATCAACATAATACAGCTATGACTGTCTAGTGACTGTTTAAAATTGAAATAATTTCGAAAGCTCTTATTTGCATTTTTAAGCCTTAGATTTTACTTTTCTTAGCCTGGACACCTCCCTTGAGGAATTTCTCACTGCGCCACTGGTATCAACTATGATTTGGTGTAGTAGGGGAGACTGGGGACGGTTGTGACGCGGGGCGGTTGTGACAGTCGTCATATTAGCTAAACCATAATTAATACCTGGTTGAAGCAAAGAAAGAGAGTATCAGCATGTTTGTCTGAATGTGTGTCAAAGCATTGCGGTAGCCATCGAGCGACATTAACGCTAGCAGAGGGGTTGGTTACTTTTTAACAGTCAAAAGTAAGTTTTTTTGTTCGATGTCTTTTAGTAATTCCTGTTGAATGGGTACAGATAGAGAAATGAAAGTTTTCTCCCCGTAGTAGTAAACCTTAATAGTGAAATAGCACTGATTACTTTTTATGTATGCTATTTTGTATTGCCACGGCGATTGCTGTTTTCAAAAGTAGTGGGTTGGGGTCGGTTGTGACAAATTGCGTGGGGACGGTTGTGACACGAGTAAAACATGTTTTTATTAGATTTGATGCCCATAATACGCTTGGAGAAGACAGAAATAGGGCACTATGACCTAATGAAATATAAAGAAGCTTATAAATAAGTGAAACTTTTTTTTTCTTTCGGACAGCTTTGGAAATGCAACGTTAATCGTAAGTCTTTGCTACGAAACATTCATTCGTAAACGCGATGGAGCCGGCCGGCGCGTGCAACTCATGCAAGTAGCCTTTCAAGAGTAACAAGCTTCATTAAAACAAATAAATGTGGAATCTTTCTTTGATACTTGAGAATTGTTATGAACAGACACGGTTATGACCCAGAGGATATGTGTAATGTTGCCAAAACAGACGTTACGAAATTCCAAAAACCTGATATTTTTGTAAGACTTGGTATAAGGTCTCAAACTGAATACTAACTGAACTAATCTCAACTGAACGAGACATATTGTTAAATGTTAAACTTTCCCAGATGAAGGTCATGTTGAATTACGTTTAATATTACTTGAAATTAAAAGTGATCTAGACTGTTTTGCCGTATTTTTGAACTTGTCACAACCGACCCCAAGCACTGTCACAACCGCCCCTGAGGTGGGGTCGGTTGTGACATTTTTTCCTTTTTTGCTTAATTTGGTCCTGTGAGTTAACTATTGTACTTAGGGAGAAAATTTTAGTAATTATAAGCAGGCAAATAAACACTTTAACATAAAAACAACTTTAAAACAGTTCACAGGCATTGCTAAGGGATCTATGGAGCAAATGAAAATTGTCACAACCGTACCCAGTCTCCCCTACTGCAGAACTTGCCTCACTTTCAATAGCACCGAATTCTCATTTGTCGCAGCACGACACGGATCCGTCGACAGCGGTGCAGCATTCCTTGTCCTTTGGGCAGCTGTGGATCTCGTCGGGACACATCCTCTCGGATCCGCTCTTCCTGAGGGGGCTGCTCCTCTCGTACTTGGGTCCGGCGGGGATCTCCGAGACGATCGTCCTGCGCCCTTTCTTCTCGGGTCCGTATCCGACGCAAACTCCGACTCCGAAGATGCCGATGCAGGTCTTCCCGTTGGGGCAGCAGCCCATCCCGTCCCAGCAGCAGCTGCCCGAGGCGTAGGGGCAGCAGAAGAACTTGCACTCTGTCTCGTCGAGTCCGCAAGACGACACCGGAGCGTCTGTGAAATACGAATAAGAGTTGAAGTCGTTGATTTTAAAATAAGCTATTTTTGAAGGAATGAATTATTATTTGTGTATAGTTCTAAGATATACTGTGTAGGGTAAAATTATTGAAAGAAAGAAATAACATATTTTATTATTTCTTCAATGTTGTATGGTATTCCTAACAATGTTGAATGGCTTTTACGTATCAAACAATAGCACTGACAAAACAATAACCTAACATTTGATTTACTATCCACTCCTCATATTGTTAATTTAATTAATAAATTTTTCTGAACATCATAATTATTTTTATGAGATTGAACCAAAACTAATTTAAATAACCTTAGCTAATTTACATATCATTCTATTTTTCATACAGCAGCTATCTTACTCTTACAGGAAATCTAAATGTAGAATGAAACTCACCTGGTTGAATATCTCCGCTAAGGACAAAAATTGGGAGTGCCAAAAATAGGGTCAAAACAGTTACAGGATACATCTCACTGACAAACAAATATTGAAATTTACTGAAAAAAGATTTCAAAGCACTATTAATTTAACAGCTACCAAATATAAATAAAGTACATGCTTCATAAGATTATATTTCGAGCACTGTAATTATTTCATGCTCATTAAAGTAAAATGTCATTTTATGAAACTTTAGACACGTTGTTAGCAGTCTCCTTCAGAACACAAATATATAAGTCATTCCAGCGAAATGGTACAAATCATGTCTGAAACTCTTTACTTAAGATTATCAACTTAAATATTTTCCACCAACTAATCATATTTTTTTATTGAGTTTCTATTTATTTGTATGTAATGAAGTGTAAATAACTAGGACATGACTCATTTATCAAGGATTTTAAATATTTTGATCACTTTGTGTAACAGAGTGGACATGTAACAGAGTGGACAAATAAGCCTTTAAAAATGTCTTTATAATCACAAAGAAAAGTTAGAATCACAGAACAAGCATAAAGTGGAATAAACAGCCTAAAAGTGTAAGTCTGACGATAATTTCAAGAAAAAATCTATTTTTTTCATTATGAAATCGACTGTAATAGAGTGGACATCCAACAGTTCAAATTAACTACCATAAGAAAAGAATGAGGCTCACCCTGGTTGTTGACTACATAATTCAATGTAGCAAGCTAATCACGGCAGTTATACTACCTATATTTTTTAAAAAATATATCAGATTGAATGCAATTGTTTATTTTATTTCCAAAAGGCTTGTAACAGAGTGGACAATTCGAAACATAGAAAATCTAGGGACATGGATAAATAATAGTGTTTTTTGGGGAATTTTTTTTTCATTTGCGTAATAAACTGCAGAAATGGTGTCAGAAGCATCTTTTGTGCAGTGCAGTGTCATTTATTTTGTTGTTACATTTCAGTTTAATTTTAAATCACATTTAAAATTCTAGCAATTTGAAGCTGGGACACGTCATTTTCTCCTTCTTCTGACAAAAATATTTTTTTTTGTGTCCTTTCTAAATGGATTATACCTAATCAATTGAAACTTGATGGTACAAAATTAAATGGAGAACCAATAAAAAATACACTTAATGGGTGGTAGTTATTAAAATTGATTTTAAAAAATTCTAAAGTCTCGGACATGATTTGTACCATTTTCGCTGGAATGACCCATATCCTGTTTTTACTCAAGGATATTTATTTTAAAAAATCAATGGTAGCAATGAAACAAATAGCAAACAACATAATGCTTAGCAAAAAAAAAAGAAAACCTTTTAATCTTGAGAGAAAAATACAAAAATGAAAAAAAAAAAAAAAGCATAATAGTTTCCATTAAAAGCATATTTATTTAATTCAAAGATAAATGCAATGCTCGTTCTTTGTAAATAATCATTTCTTCTTTTCAGTATAGCTTAAGCATTAGTATTTTTTAATCCCCTTTCGGGGAGACAATTTTTTTTTTCCAGCTCTTTAGTCTTACGAATAACTTAGAGCATTACTAAAAATACACTGCAAAAAATAAACTGTTGTTTTTACAGTATAATACTGGCAGCAGAGGTTCCGGTTAAAATTTGTAAAATGCACAGAAAAAACTTTAAAAGCAGCAATTTTACAGTTTATTGTTGTAAAGCAGCAATTCTGCAGTTTATTACCACAGTTTTATAGTTTATTACTACAAAATTAGCTGTATTATAGGTTCATTCCATAGAAATGTCAACCTCAGCAGAAGAAAAAAAAATACCGAAGTGAAAAAAGTATCAAAAAAAAATAAATAAATAAATAAATAAAAATCATTCGACGTAAGAAGTTAAAAAAATTGAAAAAGTATTGTAATTATCACTGAGATTAGCCATTATAAATACAGTGACCTCTCACTTATACACCGCCTCATTTATGCGCCTTTCTTACTTACACGACGATTTTAAATGGTCCCAGCACATTCCATAGCAAAATAATGATAGTATCATTCGTTTATGCGTCGCTCTAAAGATAAATACTTCACTTATGCGCCGAATTTTCGTAAAATGTACAAAAAAAAAAAAAAAAATTTCTGTAAAAAATAAGCATTTTTCTTCACTTTCATCTTTAATCTTTCGCCTTTATTGCTCAAGGAAGGCATTTTCTCCCCATGAACTAGAGTTCATAGAGGAACAATTACCAATTATGGATTGTTTTAAAGGAAACAGTTTGTAATTAGGTATGCTACAATTTTTATTTTCTCTTTATCATAGCAGTTACGTTACAGTAATTGCCAACCCGTAGTAATATGTCCCTTGTCTATAGAAACATTCTTATTCATTCTTTCATTAGAACCTATGTTGCGTTTTAGTCCTTTAAATAGGCTTGTTCACTTATGGTTTGGGGTCAAAATGTCGCGGCCGAAATGTCGCGGGCTAAAATGTCGCGGGCCAAAATGTCGCCGGTCCAAAATGTCGCCGAGCCAAAATGTCGCGGGCTAAAATGTCGCGGGCCAAAATGTCGCCGGTCCAAAATGTCGCCGAGCCGAAATGTCGCGGGCTAAAATGTCGCGGGCCAAAATGTCGCCGGTCCAAAATATCGTCTGCCCAAAATGTCGCGGGCCAAAATGTCGCCGGGCCAGAATGTCGCCGGTCAAAAATGTCGCCAGGCCAAAATGTCGCCGGTCAAAAATGTCGCCGGGCCAAAATGTCGCCGGTCAAAAATGTCGCCAGTCAAAAATGTCGCCGGGCCAGAATGTCGCCGGTCCAAAATGTCGCCAGTCCAAAATGTCGCCGGGCCAAAATGTCGCCGGTCAAAAAGGGGGCCCGGTCCCAAAATAACGCCCCGGCCGAAAGGGCGGCCAAAAAAGTTTGTAAAATTTGGTTTAAAGAAAAGTATAGTGTTTAATTTTAGAAAAAATTAATCATTTTTTTTTTTTGAGAAAATTTTATAATGTTATGTTTTTATAAAAATGTTTAGTTTTTTTTAAAGTAAAGTTTAAAATTGTTTTTTTTAAAAAAAAAAAATGAATTAAAAAGATTTTTTTTGGGTTTTAAAAAAATTTAAAGTAAAAAAAAAAAATTTGTTTTTTAGGGGTTTTTGGGGAGGGAGGGGGGGGGAAAATTTTTTTTTTTAATGTTTTTTAGTTTTTTGTGGGGTTTTTTTTTTTGTTTTT
>JAXGGA010008211.1:0-58215 GCA_038373865.1 Uloborus plumipes
CACGACCAGCGAAAAGCTCACTATTTCCTCCGTTTACGTCCACCCCCCCAGAGCTAATTTCAACCCCCTTGAACTCGAACAACTCCTAACTACCCAACGCCACGCCATTGCTTTTGGTGATTTTAATGCTAAACACCCATCTTGGAATGTTGGAGTCCAAAACCAAAGAGGTGTTGACATCTATGATTTTTGCTCCAACCCCAACTACAAAATCATTGCCCCTGACTCCCCCACCCACTACGGCCCTCATAGCCCATCCACACTTGATTTCGCCATCTGCAATACTGATAACTGGCCATACCTAATTGACTCCTATTCTGAACTTAGCTCAGACCTTAACCCTGTTGTCTTGATTATCTCCCCCCATCATCAAATCCCAAAAAAAAAGCATTGTTTCAAAACTGTTAATGGGAACAAATTCCAATCCATCATCTCTGCAACGGTCCCTGGAAATCCCACTATTAATAATATTCAAGAACTTGACCACGCTTCCACTAACTTCTCTAAAATAATAAATGAAGCTCTCATTGAAGCCACCACTGAAGTTGAACTAAATAACACCCCCCTCTCCCTCCCTATATTCGCCGCCTCATTAAGTACAAAAATTCCATCAAAAAAGATTATGAAAGAACCCTCTACCCCCCCCCCCCCCCATTAAAACCCAAGTTAACCAACTCCAATCCTCCATCAAAAACCTCATTTACGAATATAATAACCATGTCTGGGAAGAAAAAATCCAAAGCCTCTCCCCCCAAAATTCCACTCTACAAACTTGCTCGTTCTCTACAAACCCCCTACAAAAAGCTCCCCCCCCCCCTTCACGGCACAAATGGCATAGTCAACTCTAACCCCGATAAAGCCGAAACTCTTGCCGATCACTTCGAAACTAACTTTCAGCACAGTACTCAAAATTACAACAACTCTCTTATCAGCACTGTTAATAGAGTTAATTTCCATTACTTTCAAAATTCTACTCCCGACCCTAGCATCCCCCTCACCTCTCCAGGGGAAGTTTACAAAATTATCAAAGCCCTTAACAATAAGAAAGCACCGGGAGAAGATGGCATCCCCAACAAAGCAATTAAGCATTTTTCCCTAAATGTCATCACCCACTTAACCAAAATTATCAATAAAGCCCTCATTTTTAAGCACTTCCCCTCAAACTGGAAAAATGCAATTATCACCCCCATACATAAATCTGGAAAAGATCCTCTTTTCCCCCAAAGCTACCGACCAATCAGCCTTTTGCCATCTTGCTCAAAGATCTTGGAGAGGGTAGTCCTTGAACGACTTTTAAATCACTGCAATGAAAACAATATCATCCCAAATATGCAATATGGATTCCAAAGAAATCTCTCTTGCGAACTTCAACTCCTACGTGTATGCAACCATATAATAGAAGGTTTTAATAACAAAAACTACATCATTGGCATTTTTTTAGACATTCAAAAAGCTTTCGACAAAGTATGGCACAAAGGCCTACTTTATAAAATGCAAAATTTTAATTTTCCCCCCTACCTCATCCACTTTATCAAATCTTTTTTTAAAGACCGCACCTTCCAAGTCCGTGTTAGCGACTCTCTCTCCAATACCTTTGAAGCGCCTGCTGGCCTCCCGCAGGGCTCCGTGCTTAGTCCATATCTCTTCAATATTTATACTGCTGACTACCCTGAAAACCCTCACACCCTTACTGCCCTTTTTGCGGATGACGCTGCAATCATCGCCAAACACCCCAGCAAAAGCTTTTGCGCATTATACGCACAACGGCATATCGATGAAATTCAAAGATGGTACAAAGACTGGAGAATTGACATTAATGCTGATGAAACGCAAATCATCCACTTCAGAAAATCTAATAGGAAAAAACACCCCCCGTATCATCATCAAAAATAAAAGTATCAAATATTCTGAGAATGTTAAATATCTTGGAGTCAACATCGATCAAGGTGTTCGCTTCGGCCCCCACGTCAAGGAAGTTTGTGAACAAGGCCAACCATAAACTTAATGCCCTCTTCCCCCTTCTAAATAGGCATAGCAAGCTCTCTCTAAAAAACAAACTTCTGCTCTACAATCATATCATTCGCCCTACTCTCCTCTATGCTTCAAGTATCTGGGGGCATACGGCCCGCTACTCACTTCAAAAGCTGCAAGTACTCCAATCTCGCACTCTGAGAAATATTGCTAACTCACGCTGGTTTGAACGTAACAAAGATATCCATAGGGACCTCAAAACCACTTCTATATCCCACTATGTCATCTATACTGCCAGAAAGTTCTTCAGTAAAATTATTTCCCATCCCAACCCCACTGTCAATTCCCAAAGTCAATATCATGTCTCAAATTCAAAATACAAGTTCCCTTTCTCCTTCACCCTCATCCGATTTGATACTCTTTCCACTAAATCAAACCCTCTCCCCGACCCCCAACTTACTTTCGGCCCCTCTATCTCACAAACCCCTCCCACCTCTCCTTGAATTCCGGGAGCGCTCTCTCCGCTGCCGCTATTGGTCGTTTTGAATTTTGAACCTCCGAGTCTCCTATTGGCTGGACTCGTTTGAACTCAAATCCTCTCCTCCAACGTTGAATTGGATTCTACATTACAAACGAAAAAAAAAGAAAATTTGAAAATCGTCAAAAAAAATTGAAAAAAATACAAAAAAAAATACAAAAAATGGAAAAAAAATGAAAATAAAAAATATAAAAAACTCAAAAAATGGAAAAAAAAAGTATTAAAAAAAAAAAAAATCTCCTTTTGTGTAGAGGTGCATACTTTTCTGGTTTCCTCCATTTCACTGGCTTATTTACATCCCACGGCTTCCCACAACGATGCTTTTACTGAGCTCATTTGCTCTCCACCCCCGCTCTCCGAACTCGTTCGGAGAAGCATTAATGATGGTTTAACTAACTACTGCCCCTATTCAAAATAGATCCAGGCAAAAGGAGCTCCGTTTCTCCTACCCTGGCAAACATTTGATCCTATCCGATTTTTCTCACCTGCGATTGTGGCTCATTCCTTGCGTTCTAGAACTCATAATGGGAAAGAACCTCTCACTTTGATAGATCCCATGTTCAAGTCAATTTTTGAACACTTTGGATATAACCACAAAAAGATAGGGTCGGAGCTTTCTAAGTCGAATTCTATTGAGGAGATATCAGCATCAATTAGTACGTTGCACACCATTTTCGACGAATGTCAGAAACAAGACCTCTGCACTATGGAAAAAGAAGATGAAAGGGACCTCCGTAAACTCCTTCAGAACTTGTTCTTAGGACACTCGAAATTTGACTAAGTTTACACTGCCGAGATGGAACAAAAATGTCTAAAACTGGAATTAGACCTAAAAGAAGCAAGAGAAACAATTATCAAACTCTCCGAAGGAAATGAACCCTCAGTCAAGCTGACTCTTCTCGAGACTTCCACTCAGACAGACCCGCCAGTCCAGCTACCCTCCTTCGCGGAGATTGCCTCAAAAAACTCTCGACCCAAGCCTGTTAGACGCCCTGCAATTAACATCGTTGGGGTGGAATCACCAACAAACTTGCTGAAAGAAAACTCATCTTCCACTGACACCCGGCCCGAAGTTTTCATCAAAAAAGACGAAATTAAAATCATCCCGGCCAACCCAGCTGATTCTGAGAAAATAATGTCCTTCGTTGAGAAATCAAAACTTCCCAACTACCAAGATCGTCCTCAAAGCGAGCGTCCGCTCAAGTACGTCGTACGAGGTCTACTCATCGACTTCCCTCCTGAGGAAATAACAACCGAACTAGCCGAAGAAGGATTCAAAGTTGAAAAGGTCATTCAGCTTTCCAAAAGCAAAGAGAAAGGAGCCACCCCCATCCCTCTATTCTTGGTCTTTCTGCCCAATACCCAGGAAAATTCAGAAGTTGAAAAGGTTCGAAGACTCTTCTACTACAGGATACGCTGGGAACTCCCTAGAAACCGTGGAATGCACATTCCTCAATGTTACACTTGTCAAAGACATGGACATACCGCACATCGATGTGCAATGCCCCCCTCATGCTTCATGTGTGCAGGAGAGCACGAAAGTCGTTCATGCCCTAGGAAGGATGCTCCAAAATGAAAGAATTGCTCTGGAGAGCATTTCGCATCATCCAGGCAGTGCCCCAAACGCCCGAAGCCCCGCCCCTCTGGATTACCAACTCGCCAAGGAAACCAATCAGCGAGGAGGAGCGAGAACCAATCAGGAGCTTTGTTTACCTCAGGACCCCCAAACCCCGTGCATAGTGCGGACCGGTCTCAGTCGCCGCGAAGGAAGCCAGCGGTCTCTCCAACTCCTAAACAGCAAAGTCCGGGCGGAAAATGAACTCTGTTTCGTTCTTCGTTCAGGCGACGCCTTTTTGCCATTCATCATTCGGCACCTTCATAAATATCGGGAAAAAGAGGTTTCATCTCTCTGCCCGCAACTATCTTCAGATCAGATCAGATACAAGGGTCAGAATGCTCAGATATTCCCTCCTCTGTTTCCGTGCATGACGGTCGCTCTTCTCCGACCTGCACGCATTTACTGGACTGGTGTAGGCCCGGCCTCGATCGAGCGCCGAGGAGGAACGGACGCTGTTTGCGTTACGATCTGTATTATTTTTCCCGGCTGTCGCTGCCGCTTAAGCGGGGCGACCCCTTGCTTCCCTTGTTTCATTGCTCATAGCCAGATGCTCGTCCGCAGGCATTATGCCTAAGGACCCACGCCTTGCTAAAACCTCAGATTCTCTGAATCCTAATCCGATAAATGATTACCAACCTCACGACGAACCTCTCGAGTCCCAGTCGGACGGCACAAAGGCAAAAAGGCCGCTTTCTTCCACAGCAAAGGATGGCTTCATAAAGGACCTGCTGGGGGACCGATTTGGTAAGATCCTATTTAGATCAAATCTGCAGCTTGACACCCCCCCCCCCCCTGTGCCAAACAATACGTTTCGGATATGTCCACCCCTGAAGAAATAACTTCCTACCTAAATAAACTAAATGAAATTTGCGAAAAGCTAATAAAACCCACAATAGAAATAGCGTATATGAAGTCCTCATCCTCAGAAACCTTGATACGGCCAGGTTGTTGGCAAATGAGCGAAAAAGCTGCTTCTATGCCGACATGCTGACAAACACAAATGTGAAAAATAAATCCCTCTCAAACGAAATAAACTCTCTAAAAGAACAAGTAAAAACCCTAAATGAAAGGTATGAACGCGAACTTGAATTGCTAGATAATCGCCTGAGCGAAGACTCCAGCTCTCCTCCCCCCACTAGCCTAATTTCCACTAACCCCCCCCTATGAACTCCCCAAACACAAAAAATCTCCAGCAAAAATAAGCAGACAAACAACCCTGCCTCTACTAGAACTCTACGCAGCGCAAATGCCGATCTCACCCTGAAAAACAGATTTGATATTCTCGGGGATGAGTCAATCGACATTTCCTCCTCCCCCACTGAAAACCAACCCCCCCCCCCCCTTGGGAACCAAACAGAAAAAGTTCTGACTCAAACGTAGACACTTCGAAAGAGCAAAATGTTGCCTCTACCACCTCCTCTCAACCTCCCCCTCCTAAAGAGCGTCCCCCCCCCCTATAACGCTGGGGCAGGTCACAAACCCAACAGACCTGCTCAGTGACTTAGAAGAACTCTGTGGAATAAAAGTCCTCGGAAAATATACTAAAGGTGAACAGCTCCTCACTGTCACCCCCCCCCCCCCAAATAACAACTCTTATAGAATTATCCGTCGTTACGCTTAAGAACATTCCTGCCCCTCCTTTACCCGCCAGCTAAACGAGGATAAAGAGCTAAAAGTCGTTATTAGAGGCTTACCCCTTTCCCTTGACTCCTACAGCGTCCAAGCTGAACTAGAAACCCTTGGATTCAAGCCCACCAAAATAGATCGCCTCAGAAGAGGCAAAGAACGCACCCCCCTCCCCCTTACTTTCATCCGCCTCCCAAAAAATAACCTAAACAAAGACAAATATAATCTAACAAGCTTTTTCAACCTAAAAATTAAAACCGAACTTTTTCTGCACCCTAAATGTCAAAGAGGGTAACACGCCCAAATGCGCAAAACTGCGCGGGCCCCCATCTCGCTAACTTCAAAGATTGCCCAGCAAGACCATCCCAAAATAAAACTTGTCCGAGCCAAAACCCCTTCCAGCCGGAAGCCTTCCCACACCCCTTCCCCTGCTTCCCACCCCTACCTTCTCTCAAGTGGCACAAGCGGGCCATGCCGCACAAGTTGCTCCCCGAGTTCTTACAGAATGGTTTTGAAACCTACAAGATCCGTGAAACATATGGTGTCAAAAGATGCACATTTTGTCAACGCTTTGGTCACTCTTACCAGCAATGTAAAGAACTCAAGCCTTCATGTGCTCATTGTGAATTGCATCACAATTCTAGTGACTGTTCTTCCTCCCATCTTTCCTGCGTAAACTGCTTCAATGCCAAGAAAATGGTCTATGACCACCCAGCTTACAATACAAAATGTCCAATCTTTGCTTCCTTTGTTGAAAAATATATCAGGCACATCAACTATGAGTAATCCTACGCTTTCCACCGCTTTAAACTGTATCCAAATCATTCTTGCTCATTCCCGTCCGGCTCTTCAGCTTCGAGAATTCTAAACTCTTTGTCCATTCGATCTCGTCCTTTGCCAAGAACCATACGTCACTAATGGTATAATTCCATTCAAGATTCAGTGGAATTCCTTCTGTTCGCTCAATAATAAAGCAGTTATTTTCATTACGAACAAGAACATTTTCCCTACAGTTATTGTCGCTGAGCAAAATTTCATTGCTCTTTCTATTAGCACCGAAAAAGGTGATATTGTCTTTATCTCTATGTACATCTCTCCATCCGAGGACCCCAACCCTGCCATTTTACTTTTGGAGAACTTCCTCCGCACTTACTGTCATCATAAGGTTTTCATAGGTGGCGATTTCAACGGTAAAAATACAGTGTGGGGAAGTAATTTGACAGACTCCCGTGGCCGCTTACTCTATGATGTTTTCACGAAATACTCTATGAATATCCTTAATACCGACAACAAAGTTCCTACCTTCCTTTCCTACGACGAGACCAGAAAAGGTTTTCCAGATCTTACTTGCTGCTCCTCTACTCTACTCCAAGATATTTCCAATTGGGGCATTTTATCTGAGGACTCTCAAAATGACCACCGTTACATTAGAACAAGATTCGACTTCAATCTTCCCACTAGCCCTTACAACCGATTCAAAACAGCCTGTGAAACTAAGGTTTCACATTCTCCGTCGACCTCCAGGCAACCAAGCATCTACTTTCGCGACATGGAAGGAAGTCCCCACTTTTCACATGGAGAGGAGGAACCATGCTTCCATATGTTCCCGTCTCGGAGTGATCCGAATGAACTAATCCAGAGAAAAATGCTTGCTCACTACAGAGCGATAAATCACTGGGGGAAAAAGTAGCGTCTTCGCTTCCCGACTGCTGTACACGATGGTTGCTGTGGTGCTGTGTTCCTGCGGAACAGACGAGGTGTCTTGGAGGAGAAGGAGGAAGAAAAATGTCTAAAAATTGGAAAATTAAATCATTTATATAATCCTGAAAACCTCCATGTATCCTAGAGTGATGTGTTTATAAAAGTGTGTTCCGGAAGTGAATGATGCATCAAGATTGCTGTTATGTTCCTTAAACATAAAAAATCAGTGCTGCTAGGCCTAATCCGCGCCATGTGATGACCGATAGAACTGTTTCGCTAATTCCGCAATAATCCAAGTTCAACCAATAACTCAAATTATCTAGATAAGAAAACTATGTGCTGTGATCCGGACTCATATAATTGGACGAACTATCGGAACTTAAAACTCTGCTAGGTGATATTGGTGTTAAGATAAAGCAGATAATGATGCATTAAGGAAATGTAAATTAACATGCTTTTTATGATGTACCCTCGCTTACACACAAATAAACAACTTCGGTAAGTTAAATTTAGTATTTTTTCATTATTGGTTCCTTCTTGTAATTTACACACAACGCAAATGTACTCTGATTTATTTATTTCCTTATTAACCTTTCTAAATCAATCAACATAATTATCACCGCCACACAGCCCATGGTCATAACCAAAAGTTTGGCTTCCTCATTCGTCAGTGGTTAAATATTCACCCTTTCCACGCTGTTCACGACAAAGCCTCCTTCAACAGCTATCTTTCCGCATTTATCTCACACATTCAATCTTCAATGAGTAAATGTTTTAAGAACATCACCATTAAAACCAACAACCTGAAACTTCAATGGTGGAACAATGAGCTGAAGACTCAGAAATCAAAGATTAAAGCCCTTCGAAGGCTGTACAACAGAGCTCATGATCTCGAAAAGCTGGAACTGTTTATCAAAATTAAAAAGGAAAACGCACTGTACAGAAAGAATATTGTCAACGCAAAACTAGAAGCATGGAAGACGTTTTGCGCTAACTGCACTGCTTACTATAGTATGTCATTCAGAATTGCCTTCAAAGGCCTCCGTACCAGATTTAACCGTATTACAACGCGAAACTTCCTGTGTTACTACTAGGAGTGTAGTGTGTGAAAGACATTTCGCTGATGAACTACCTAATAAAGATGGGACTGTTACGAGAATTCGAAGATCCTATATTAAATTGAAATCAGGCGCTTATCCAAAAATATTTCCGAACTGCCCGAAATATTTAACAGAGAAGCAACTTCCATCAAGAGTAAGCAGAAATAACAAATTAAAAAATATTGACAAAATAACTTTGGATAAATTTATAGCAAGTGAAAAGGTAAGCAATTTTGCTGATTTTTCTTCTGAAATACTTCAGAAAATTAGTACTTTTTCATGTTTTGAAAATATCGTTTGTCACAAGAGGCAAAAAGGAATTTATTTGTTTCTCTTTTGTTGGGAACCAATTCCCGTTTCAAATAAGTCCATAAAAGTTAGTACAGATCTGACAGTTAATGTTGTTTTTGAAAACAAACGTGTTGATTATTCCAAGTTTAAACATATACTTAAACAAGAAAAATTGTCACTCTGGAGCGAATTATTAAAGTTACTATTCCTTTGTGAAAAAATTGTCGGCAAAAAGTATTGATCCCATGTCTAATTATGAAAAAGCAATATTTCACTGAGAATCAGCTTTAGAAGAATCAGATTCAAATGATAATACAAATGATAAAGAAAATTGTGCTAGAACGTTTTTCTTAGAGCAAATGCGTTTGTGCAATATAAATATTCATGGAAAAAGATATAGTAGCCACTTAATTGTATTTGCATTTTCTTTATACATCATATCTCCTTCAAGTTATTCAACCATGTATAAGAGCCGTTTGCTATCAATTCCGTCAATAAATCACTTAAAAAGATTGATTTCAGCTTTAAGTTTAACTGAAATGTCCACCAATAGCTCTGCCAATCTGAAATATGTCAAACAAAAATGCAGCAAATTATCGAATAAAGACAAAGTAGTACATTTAATTCTGGATGAAATTCATGTAAATAACAAAATAACATATAAAGGGAAAACATTATTAGGCTTACCTCAAAATTCCCCAAATACAGAAGCCAGCTCAGTGAAAGTTTTATGATAACATCAATCTTTTCAAATGTCGAAGAAATTGTTGCATTAGTCCCAGTAAGTAGAATGACAACTGACAATTTACATTCTCTGACTCTTCAAGCACTAAAGCTCCTTCATGAAGCAGGGTTTTCGGTGTTATGTCTCATATCCGACAATAATAGAGTAAATAGAAATATGTTCAAAAAGCTATCAAACGGAGATGACTCTTCAGGCAGTATAAAAAATCCAGTGAATCCCAGTGATGACTTCTTTTTATTATAATTATTTGATAGTGTGCATTTGTTAAAATCAATTAGAAATGATTGGATAAATCAAGCGGATGTCGAAAAAACTTTTCTTTGCACTGATTTTGAAGATTTTAGTACTAATACGTTTGTTCAATTTAATTTACTTAGAATGATGTTTAAGGGCGATTCTCTGTAAACGCGTCATTTTTCACATGAAATCTGTCCGGGCACGGTTTTTTGAATTGTTCGTATAATTATAATACTATTGCTCAGAAAATGAATCTATTACTTTGGTTTGAAAGAGGGCCAATTGAAGTTTGTGTTTTTCTGATCAATTGTGATAGGGGGTAAGCCCCCCGCCTAGTATAACTAGGCAGGGGACTGTACTATTTGACTGTTTTTGCTCTTTGTTGCGTAATATCTGCAAAACTATTGGAACACAATTAGAAACGAGACTACCTATAAATTTAGGCATAAATTGTGGACATAATAACTAATATATTTTACAATTAAATTAATTGACATTAATAAAATCACTTCCCAGAGGACTGTTTTCGCAGCGACCCCGATGCATACTTTCATCACAAATGTGGCTCTCAAACTAAACAAAGTATCATTTCAACACCGTTCTCGGCGATTTCGGAAAATTCACACTGATTATTTTAAACTTCATGCCAAAAAGAATTTGTAAAAGTTACAGGTTTTTCGTATTACAGCTTTGAATTTGTTGCAGGGGACTGTTTGAAAAAACTCCGGACAGAATTTACATGACAATTTTAAGTTTTACAGATACGTAATTATACCTTATTTCATAAGAAAAATATAGCTTCATTATTCTATTTTTAGATATTAATTGCCAAATTTATGTAGTGGGCAATTCCACGAAACTGGAGACATCACACACGAAAAAAAATTTCAATGAACCAATAGTTTTTTTGATTTCATATGATGTAAAAAAGAATGAATTTTTATAAAATAACCCTAAAAAGGCTATAAACTTATTTCTTGTAAGTTTTACAGGTGAGTTTTGACAACACCATTTTGTGCGCATGTTTTCTTGTTTTCGAGCTATTGAAAGTTCATCAGTTCTTTTACTTATGAAATTAACTGGTATGTCTACAGTTTTATTTTTTATTGAAATTTAGTTTATGAATGAAGAGATTACGCCAACAAAGAAGCTTCAAACTGTTATAATTATTTTATAAACAATTCTTATAAATTAGTCCTCACATTCATGTAACGCAATTCATATTCTCTTCATTTAGGATGATATCTTTAATATTCTTTACTTAAATATTTAAACGTAGTTGAATTAATATATTTAAAACTTGCTTAAAATGTGTAACATCAGTCACAGTAACATCAGTCACTATTCTCTTTTCACTAAGATGCTTTAAATAAACTATACAAATGGCACTAACTGCTGCAAAAAGGCAACATATTAGGTGAGAGAAATTTAAAATGACGAAAATACGAAGATTAGTAAATCAAAAACAGTGTATGATAAAATGAGCAGAGAAAAAAAAAAAGAGAAAAAAATAAATTTTTGTAAAGTGATTATCTAGCTAAGTTTAAAATAAGTTTAGAATCAAGTTTTAAAAAAAATAGGAAAAGAAATACAAGAAAATGTAGAACAACAAAAGAGCCCGGTTTTAAATAGCACCTGCCCTTTTTTTCTTTTTTAATTGAAACTGGACAAACAAGTACTCCTAACTCTCCGTGTATGGCAGTTAAATTAAAGTGTTTGTCAATGAAAACAGAACATGGTTAAGTAATTTTGGACCCTATATGATCTTAGGAGACGTGCACCAGGCTGGAAAGATATCAAAACTGCTTGGAAAAATGATAATTCTGAAGAGATAAGACGCTAAAAAACTTCTGCAATACTCCTAGAAGCAGATGAATTTATTTGTGAAACAATGTATAGAATTGAGAAAACAAATTTGCGGAATTGAAACATATGTGTTTGATGTAGCAAATTATAGTACAATATTTTCCTGTGAAATTACCACAAAAGCTTCATAATAACCTACACCAGATTTAGAAATAGCCACATTATTTTCCTAAAGATTCGGAGAATTTCAGTATTAGTGAAGAAAATCCAAATCACGATCGATTGTATGTATATCTTTTTTGTGCAAAAAAGTTTTCACATACTACACTTCAAGAAATGTGAAAATATTTTAGCTTTTCCCCCCGAGTTTGAAGCTATATTATTAATAGTTATATTTGAGTAATATTTTTTTAATAAATCAGAAGCTGGAGCAGGTAATTAGCAGCAACACTTTTTTGGCAGTGATTTTCTGAATCACCAAAAGTTCAAAACAGTTTTTTGAAGTCTAATTTAGCAAAATGTGTTCCGAAATTGAAGGCTGCAGCAGGAGAGAGGGTTCTTGTGGAACATGATGGTCAATTCTATGAGGTGAAGTTAGTGCCATTCAAAAATATAAGTAGCCAGTTAATGTCAAGTTTTGAGCAGTAAAATATTTATAAATGGCGTAACAATGTGAATGAAATTTATTATTCGAAAGAAAAAGTATTTAAAAAAATTAGCCCTCCCCAGAAGAAGTTATTTCAAGAGGACAATTCATTAAAAATTGATGTGTAAAACTTAATTAGTGTAATTAAGATTTTGTTGCCATTCTTTATTTCTTATAATTTAACTTCAATTTTGGGCAAAATATATGCTTTGTGAAGTTAAAAATACAAGACAACGTGTCTACAAGTACAAATAAAAGGTTAAAATAGAGTTAGAAAACTCTAGCAGATAGCTATTTCGGGGCTATTATGAATGAAGCCCCATCATCAGTGTAAAAAGATGATGGTTCACTGACACCAGTCAAGTGCTTTGTTAATAATTAGAAAGACATTATTTATTATTGTAGCAATGTTTTTAACCGACTTCAACAAAGGAGGAGGTTATCAATTCAAAGCGTATGTTTTTTTTTTTTTTTGTTTGTTCGCACATAACTTATGATCTACTGAACCGATTTGGACGATTTTTTTTTAATCGATAGGAGATGGTGTAACTTAGGTACCATGTACTCATATGACGATATTTGTTCACTAGAAAAAAAGTTATTATGGAAAACAGTAAATTTCATGTCATTTCCCCATTAAATGATTAAATTTTCAATCCATTGTTGCAAAAATTTTTGCCTCGCAACAGCAATATTAATAGTAATCATGATGAAAAATTTGAACCAAGGCTTAACTAAATCTAACATGAAACTCATTAGCGGTAACGTACGTAGTATGTGTTAAAATCTTATGAACAACGAGAAACTAGAATTGCTTTGAAATATAAATTAGTTGACAAACCGTTGATATTTAAATGGCTTTGATTAAGCTAGTATACAACTAAGTACCAGAGAATAACAAAGATTTTTTTTTAGTGTCAATCGTTTATAATTTTAGACGCGTTGATAGTTTCTTCCTTTTTTTTCAGTTTATTTTATGGAGCATTTACTTAAGAAAATTAGGTGAAGTTCCGTAATGGAAACATTACCTTATTTCATAAGTACACTTACACTAAAAAGAATAAAATAAAATAATTTTGGAAAAAAATAGAACCGACTTCAGTTGGAAATTGCTCTAAAAAGTAAAAAATAATTTTTTTCTTTGAACACCATCGAAACTACTTTTAAACATAAGTTTTGAAGTCGGCGCAAAAACGATAGGTCAAATGATATTTAACCATATTTTGCCAACATTTTTCAGAGAAACCATTGAAAATTAAAAGCAGAATATTTGTACCAGTACACGAATGTGTGGTAATGAATGAAATGTATGCGAATGCTTTTAAAGAACCTGGATCCATTAAAATGTATATAGTTGAATTATAGTTGCGTATGATTCTATACATTGTTTTTGCGCCTACTTCAAAACTTATGTTTAAAAGTAGTTTCGATGGTGTTCAAAGAAAAAAATTATTTTTTACTTTTTAGCGCAATTTCTAACTGAAGTCGGTTCTATTTTTTTCCAAAATTATTTTATGTTATCGTAACGTCAGTCACGAAATCTTTGTTACATCAGTCACACCTATTACATATTTTCTGTGCTATCAGTTTTTCAGTTTTTCCATCAAAAAAGTATTTTCATAAACGTATGAAATCTCTATTTTTATGGGAATTTTATTTTTTATGTTTCACGAATTCGTTTGAAGAGGATTTCAATATGAAAAAAAGTCAATTTAGTGATGTCGCTTTTGTATAACATCAGTCACATATGTTTGATTCCCCATAATTTCTGAAAAAAAATTTCCTCATACCTAATGAGTTATGAAAAGACTTTTAGTATACTCTGTAATTACATTTTAGTTCAAATTCAGGGGGTAAAAATTAATTTCAAGTCAGTACTGAATTTTTAATTTAAAAATAGAGTCAAACTGTAACGTCAGTCACCGTGGAATGACCCTAGTGTTAATAGGTTTTTTGAAATACTATCTTTAACAGTTAAACTATGGGATTGGGACAGCCAAGGGACTGTGTTTTTGGCGCATTTAAAACAGAAAAAGAGTCATTGATAAAATACGCATTCAAACTTAATTATAAGGCAATGTACCCATCAACTTTAGAAAGGCAACACGTAAATCTAGCATGTAAAATTTTTGACGAAAGCAATATTGCAGCCCTACAAAGATATGGTGAGAAAGATAACAGGTTTTTTAATTGGAAAAGTACTGCAAAATTTATCGAAATAATTAAATCATGGTGGGATATGATGAATGTTACTCATCCTAAAAAAGGAATTTTTCAAAGAAATGATAATAGCCATCCATTTAAAAGCGTCAATGACAATAGATTGTTACTCCTAGAAAAGATCGTTATGTGGCTAAAGCACTGGAAAAATATGAAACAAAAACCAAGAAATGGATGTTTATCGGAGGAAACATTCTTCGCACTGATTCAAACAACAGATACTATGATTTCAGTTATTAAATATTTATTAACTAATGGTGCTCAATATGTTTTGACAGCAAAATTTCAAAGTGATAAATTAGAAGCCAGATTTGGTATATACCGACAAATGAGTGGTGCTAATTATCACATATGTGTGCAGCAAATTTTGGAATCAGAAAGAAAATTACGGTTCAAATCAATTCTTCAGTTGCATTCAAACAGATATGGAAATGTTCCATTGAAAATGTTAATTGATGACCTTTGTCCATCCTCTGATGACGATAGCTCACCTGAAATTGACATTACAGAATTTCAACTAATTGTTGATGATATTGATTTGGATTCAATAAACTCTTCTGACATCGAAATTTTGACCTATGTCGGTGGATATTGTGTGCACAAACTTCAGATAGTTTGCTCAACATGCCAGTCATTTTTTGCCTCAGAAAAATGCTTAGAGACTGATAACACTGAAAACCCTTTAGGGCAATTCCACGATAAGGTCAACCAGATGGTCAAATTTTCAAAATTAATATTTCTAAGCAAACAAGGTATCATTTTAAAGGTAAAGAGTTGTATATTTTGAAATTCATGTTTAAATTTTACTAACTTAAGTTCTAACTAAGTTACAAGAGGTCAAACTAAGGTCAACATCCAGAGCGTTTTCAAACTATATTTGACGACTCTCAAAGAAGCTCTATTTTTTCCAAAATATACATACTAAAATTATGAATTAAGACGAATAACTATTTAAATATTCAATGTACAGCAGGTGATGTTACAAAAATGTGTGAGAATATAATTCATTTTGATTTGTGACAGAATTCCCATGGGGCACATTAAGTGTTTTACGTCCGACACCAAAATGTGCGATTAATTATGCTGAGCCAATAATTTTAAAGCTACATAAATTTAATTTTGTATACAAAGTAAAATCTTTGGTCTCATCGATGTAACCTATTAACATTTTGTGACAAGTAAATATTTTTAATTAAAATCTAGGTGTCGGACGTAAAGAATTTTTTTACGTCCGACACCGTTTACGTCCGACACTGTTACATTCCTTATATAACACTTGTTTACAACTGTGATTCTCCAATATTTTGTCTTTAATTTCAAAGTTAAAGTGAAACATGATTAAAAAAAAAATAATTTTGACTTTACTGTGCATACATATACTTAAATTTACTTATTAAATAGTAAATTTTGCTTCAGAATAATACCTTTAAAGTTTTTTTTTTTCCTCCTCATGAGACATTTATATTAAGACAATTACAATGCATTTGAGTTGTTCTGGGAACTTTTGAATTAAAAAAAAAGTTTATATACATATTATTGCTTTGAAAAAAAAAACAGCAACCCAACTATAAGTATTCATCTAGAGTTTTAAAGACTAGATCATCACAACACAACTTGTATTCTGTTTCAAAAAAAGTCAGAACACATGGATTTCGTAGTTGGATTTGTACAAGTGGATGCTTACATTTTTTTTATCAGTGTTTGATTAATATTTATATTTGCTGGTTGATGGTAGGAGGCACTGTGGAAAAAACTATTTGGCGCCGCGTTAAAGCAGGAAAAATGACGGTGACAAAAGCGGAGCAATTTTCTCAAGTTGCAGCACTTTTAAATCCAAGTATGCATATAAAGTATATTCCAGCTAAAGATATACACATAGATACAAAGTATTTGCATCAGCACTGGAAAGCTGTTTTACCTATTCCAAACGTCAAATCTGCTCATTTTGTCAAATCAGTTGGACATAATCAAGTTCAAATTGGTGACATATGACGTGATAACAAATTAAGAACAGTACCAATATTTTCTATGTCAGAATCTGATAGTTCCGGGATCGAAGAATCTGCAGATCTTGATACAGTAAACATCAATGACTGGGTTGTGGTAACGCATGATGCCAAGCTTTGTCTTGGATGTAGCACCAAAAAAATTACAAATTACATTGTATCAGTCATGCATAATTCTAAAGGCCTTTTTAAATGGCCAAGAACCGAGGACAAAATATTTTACAAATTACCGGACATTATTAAACGTATTCGTCCTCCGATCCCAACAGGAAAAAGGGGACAGTTTAAATTTGATGAACCCTTTTAAATGTTAAAAAATAATATGTGTGACCTAGGAATAAAAGTTGAGCTAATTTTCTTATCAGTGGTGCAAGTGCTGCGCATATTGCGCCGAGCTGCGCCCAAAGTGGAATCGTGCGCCATCCTGCTCCCAAACGCAATTTTTGACCAAAATTGCGCCTGACTGCGCCGAAACTGCGTTTTTCCCCAATAAGAACCCAAGTGACGTTTTGCTTTCAGCGATTGCGCGCTGTGGCGGTTGCTATGGTTATAGCAACATTTCGTCCTGTGTTTGAGCGCGTGTGCGGTGAGTGACGTCACAGAGACGGCAGTAGACATTCAGGTTCGGATGAGTCCATTATCGTGCTTCGGTTAGAAGTTGTGGGAGGAAAGTGGAATGGTCTTACTTCTTCCAGGAAGGAGATACTGGAGCTTTCAGCTTTGTTTCAGTAGAATTAGCGACTACCTGTTTGAATTAGCTAAAGCGACTGCAAGTTTGTTGAAAGACAAGAAATGTGGCATCAAAAAGTAAGTACAATTTGCATATTTTTAATAAATACCGTACTTACGGTGATAATTTTCTAATTTTAGGAATTGCGTCATTAGTGCATGATTTATCTCGATAAATCTTAAGGGGGCTGCAATGTACTACATATTTGGCGTAGAAAATGCGTGTTTATTAAGTTTTAAGTTCATGATTTCGATTTTAACATATTTCAATGTTTCGGACGATTGAAGTTAATTGAAGGTTTGCTTTCGGAAGACAATCTGCTTGTTTTATTTTTTATTTTAGTAACTGCAATTAACTAGAAAAGCACTGAACACGTGCGTCACGAACTATCTTTATGATTTCAATCTTTTTGTATCTTGCAAATATTTTAATATTTTGTGTAGTTAGAAGTACTTCAACTGATAATAGTAGAAAATTGCGAATTTTGTATATTATTTCAATAATCATTTCAAAAAATTCACTTTTGAGCGCGAAATTTGCAGAAATTATTTTTTGCGTTTGAATCTTTGCATCTTGTTCTTGCAAATACTGCAATATTTTGGAGAAATGGTAATTTTTTATCGCATACAGTTACCGATAGTTAGCTTATTTTACTCTTTATTGTAACAATTAGTGAAGTAATTTACTTTTTTGAAGCGTGTTAATTCGGTACAACGGGGATTAATCGGCAGCACCGATTAATCGGCCACTTGGCCGATTGTTAATAATCGGCAAAATCAGGCCGATTAATCGGCGGAAAAATATTTTTTAAATATTTTTAAAGTAAACCTTTACTAAGAATCTATGATGAATAATTTTATTAACAGTAATAATAATCCTCACCGTTGATGTAAAGTTTTTAATACATTAATTCTCCTATTTTTGAATAAAATAAAATAATTTTGGAAAAAAATAGAACCGACTTCAGTTGGAAATCGCTCTAAAAAGTAAAAAATAGTTGTTTTCTTTGAACACCATCGAAACTACTTTTAAACATAAGTTTTGAAGTCGGCGCAAAAACAATGTATAGAATCATACGCAACTATAATTCAACTTTTTCCATTTTTATGGATCCAGGTTCTTTAAAAGCATTCGCATACATTTCATTCATTACCACACATTCGTGTAATGGTACAAATATTCTGCTTTTAATTTTCAATGGTTTCTCTGAAAAATGCTGGCAAAATATGGTTAAATATCATTTGAACTATCGTTTTTGCGCCGACTTCAAAACTTATGTTTAAAAGTAGTTTCGATGGTGTTCAAAGAAAACAATTATTTTTTACTTTTTAGAGCAATTTCCAACTGAAGTCGGTTCTATTTTTTTCCAAAATTATTTTATTTTATTCTTTTTAGTGTAAGTGTACTTATAAGATAAGGTAATGTTTCCATTACGGAACTTCACCTAATTTTCTTAAGTAAATGCTCCATAAAATAAACAAAAAGTAAGAAACTATCAACGCGTCTAAAATTATTAACGATTGACACTAAAAAATAATCTTTGTTATTTTCTGGTATTTATTTGTGTACTAGCTTAATCAAAGCCATTTAAATATCAACGGTTTGTCAACTAATTTATATTTCAAAGCAATTCTAGTTTCTCGTTGTTCATAAGAGTTTAACACATACTACGTACGTTACCGCTAATGAGTTTCATGTTAGATTTAGTTAAGCCTTGGTTCAAATTTTTCATCATAATTACTATTAATATTGCTGTTGCGAGGCAAAAAATTTTTGCAACAATGAATTGAAAATTTAATTATTTAATGGGGAAATGACATGAAATTTACTGTTTTCCATAATAACTTTTTTTCTAATGAACAAATATCGTCATATCGCTGTTCCGGAAGAACAGTGACGTAAATGCAAAAACTTCAATTTTACAGGAGAGTAAAAAAACGATTTGCAGTTGTGTAAAACGTTTAATTGAAAAGGGTGTAAGTGACAGAAAATAATTATAATATATTGAGAGTATTGAAAATATACTTTACTCTCATTTACCAGGGGTTTGGATTTAATCACCCTAATTTCAACCCTAAATTTCAACCCCTAAGTGCAGTTACGTCATTGTTTCTCTGAAAAGCCCTCTGGCAGTTCTTAGTGGAAGTACAGTTACGACCATGTTCCCCTGCATATAGGACGTGTTTCTGATATTGTCTATGGACTTATTTGCATTTGACAAATTTTTTCAGTTACGTCATTGTTCTTCCGGAACAGCGATATGAGTACATGGTACCTAAGTTACACCATCTCCTATCGATTGAAAAAAAAATCGTCCAAATCGGTTCAGTAGATCTGATGTTATGTGCGAACAAACAAAAAAAAAACATACGCTTTGAATTGATAACCTCCTCCTTTGTTGAAGTCGGTTAAATACACATGGTTAATGTAGCAACATTTTTCATGCGTCGATACTTTTCTCCTCGCTTTTAGACAATCTTCAATTTTCACAAAGAATAAAAGTCTTGAATTATATAGCTACTAATAATTGAAAAATTGAAACTGAAAGAACTTCAAAATTGGATTGCTCACCACACAGACTCCCCCCCCCCCCTTTTTTTAATTTTCATGTCTAGTTTACATAATTAGCAATATATTAATGTAATATTATTGAAAATAATATGAAAATTAGCTCAGAGAAATTTGATAAAATTTTGAAATTATTTTGGGAAAATTAGAAAAATGGAAGAAAAAATTAGGAACTGTTTTAAAAGTTAGAATTGTAAAAAAAAACGAAGAAAAAACTGTAACTGTGAAATTAATAGTACTGAAAACAACCATTTTAATAATTAATCGGCTAGACCGATTAATCGGCAGATTATCAATTGCCGATGAATCGGTAATCGGCCAATTTGCTTATCGGTGCATCCCTAATACCTACAGACATGATAAGTTTGAAAAAATTAAGTAGGGTAGTTGCTATAACCAGACTTTGCTCTCTAACCATTACTATACGCAAATTCCCCCATCCACAGGGTAATTTAGGTATAGTGAAACTTAATTAGCCATTAATATGCGAATGGATCTATTAACTTAAAATTTGTTAATAACTATTCTAGAAAGTCACAATGCTAAGCTGAAACAAGAAAAAGAAAAAAATATATTAGTATACATTTTTTACAGGACTGGAAAGCTCAAAGTAGGTCATTTTTATACCCAGATTACCCCGACCCACCCTACACACTCACGCTTGTTTTTTATAAGTTAGTATTATAAATTTTTTGCTTACTGTAATTTTAATATTTTAACATCTTTGTGTTTATTTTGTATTTATTACTAACACTTTCGCAAAACTTGTGTTTGCTTAATCGGTAAAATTCAAAAAATATTAGTTCAGGGTGCACCTGCATGAAAATGAAAGTGATTGTCCATCTTGAAATTTATTCATGAAATAGAGTGATGAACTGATTATTTTGTAGTGTAATAGCCCTGTTTTTTTGTCCAGTTTGTGTTAGCAAATGGAAAATAGGCTTAGATGTTGTACTCTGAGTAATTGTGCAGCCATCTACTTGGATCAGTTTCTGAATCGCTAACTTTCAAATTATTTCCTTAACCGTACACAGTACAAAGCTTAATGAACTAGAATACAAGGGTTTTGCTCTTGCTAAAAATAAATAACAATATTTATATATTTTTTTTTACAATTACTGACATGTTTTAACAAGAAAAAAAAATCACAAGAAGTGACTCAAGATCCTTTTTACATAAGCATAATTATTGTAAAGTTACGCATACTGTTACAACTACAGTGCTAAATAAGCCGAAACAGATATATATTGGCGAACCCTGCCTATACCCCACCAATAAGCTTTTTCTGTTTTGTGTCTTGCAAGAACTAATATTAAGACCTCTCATTTTTAAATGAATTTTAAAGCTAAAATTCTCATATGTATTATGTTCATATAGCTAATATGGATTCTTTATTTTCTAGGTCATCAACGATGTAGTAAATTCAATTCAGATATATTAAAACAGTGTGACGAGAGTGGAGATTTAATATCAGTTTGGTGTATTAGTGGTTACAAGCCTGATGAAGCCATTTGTTCATTCTGTAATGACACAATATCCTGCAAGAACCATGGAGTAGCAGCAGTCAAACGACACTCCAAAACTGCTAAGCATATGACTGAATGTAAAAAGTATCGGGACAAGGATGGCGTACTGAAGAAATCCACCCAAACAAGAATCAGCTTTACTAATTCAAGAGGAATCGAGTGTGAGATGAGTCACAGTGATAAAGTTACAGCTGCTGAAGTAAAATTTGTTGTTTCCTTAGCTGATAAAAACATACCATATACCTTTTCTGACACAGCTACAATGATGTTTCCTCAAATGTTTACTGATTCTAAGACAGCTAAGGACTTTACTTGTTCAAGAACTAAAGCTTCTTACCTAATTTCAGATGGTCTTGGTCCTTATTTTAAAGATAAGCTTTTAAACGAAATAAGAAGCTCCAGATCATACTATTCGATTATAGTTGATGAAACACCTTTACCTGAGAAACGCGTGCAACAGATGGATTGTTTCGTTCGTTTTTACAGCAATATAAGTGAAAGAGTGGTTGTACAGCACTTGCAAAGTTTCTATATAGGCCATGGAACTGCCGATGTTATGTTCGAGTGCGTAATGGAAGTTTTTGATCAGTTACCAAACGAAAAGCTTCTATGTTTTTTTAGTGATGGCTCGAATGTCATGAAATCATTGGGAACAAAAGTGAAGACCCAATTTCCACAAACATTGGATATTTCAACATGTTCCCTGCACAAGGTTCATAATAGCTTTTCTAAAGCTTTAACTGTTTTTGGTGGTGATGTAGAAATGTTAATTGTTGACTTATATTATTTTTTTAAACATTCATCCGCCAAAAGTGCTGACCTTAAAGAGCTGCAAGAGCAGTTAGGTGAAGTGGAGCAAGTTCTTGTACGACACGTCAGTAGCCGTTGGCTTACTTTGGAGACATCGTTGATGCGCTTCATTGATATGTTCGACTTGATCAACGCTTTTTTTCGAAAAGGACTGAGCTCAAACAGTAGAGATGGAGCTCGCTGCCAAAGAATTAAACAAGCTTTACAGGACAAGCTGCTCTTACCAAAAGCCCTCTTTTTGAGAAATGTTTCGGACGCTCTCAATAGATTTGTGGGTCTGTTTCAGACAGAAGCTCCTCTGATTCATATTCTGTATGACGAGATGGTATCTTTGGTGAAAACTTTACTAGGGCGCTTTCTGAATAATGCGTCCTTCCAGAATTTGTCAGGAAGTGACCTAAAAGAATTTGATGTTAGCAAGGGAGAAAATTGGAAAAGTGCAACATCGATCGACATAGGGATGGATACTCAAAAGGCCCTGGCATCATTGACGACTACAGAAAAAAAATCCTTTTATCTGGGTGCAAGATCGTTTTATCTAGAATGCACGAAAAAACTACAGAAAACCTTGCCTCTAGATAACAGGTTGTTATTCCATCTTCAAGTACTGCATCCAATAATGAAAATGGAGGAGACCTCCATTAAGTCTATAAAGTATTTATCATCTCATACTGATATATTGCACCCTGAAGAGGTTTCTTCTTTAAGTGATGAGTGGCTACGTATTCAAGCCGAACCAGAAGAGGCAAGCATCCAAGAATCCAATGAAGGGGAAAAATACGGTGCTATAGATGTATATTGGGCTAAATATTTTGAAAAAAAGGACAATATAGGCAATAAAAAATATCCCCTTCTTACAAAGCTGTTTGAAGCACTGCTATGTCTGCCTCATGGCAGTGCTGACATAGAAAGAGGCTTCAGTGCGAATAAGAGATTACTGGATAATAGGGGGACTTTGAACTGTCAAAGCATCAACGGGTTGCGCCAGGTTAAGTCACACATAGCAAGAATCGGTGGACTGAAGAAATTTAAAATTGATGAAAATCTTCTGAAAGTTGCACGTGGAGCGTATAAAAACTATACAGCAAGGATTTAGATGGAAAAAGAGGGTGAGAAACGTAAGCGGGAGATTGAAAACTCTAGCACACAGCTAAAAGATGATGCAGAGATGATAAAAAAAAATTAAAGGCTTCCCAAGCACTTTTGGCTAGTGCAGAGAGAAACATCGAAGATGGACTAGCCAAAAAAGATATGGCCATCATAGAAGGTGGACAAATTCTTTTAAAAGAGGCCAAATCTAGAATTTCGGCAAATTTAGCCGAACTAGAAATAGTTCAAAACCAACTGGCTAGTCCGCCTAAAAAACCTAGGAAGTAGGACTTTTATTGTATACTTTTTTTTTATTCAGTTTAATTATAAGTAACTGCAACATTATTTTCCAATAAATTTCATGATGTGAGGATGATGTATTTAAAATATTGGTGATCCATTAAAACCTTTGTCAGCTTTAACTAGTATTTCGAGTTTTATTGAACCTATTGTACATTTTGTTTTGATTTTAAAGTATGCGATATCTATATTCTTTTTCTTGAAATTAACATTTTGCAGTCTATTAAAATAACAGTATTTTAAAACTATAACTGTTAAGCTTTTAAAAAAAATGCCTAGTTAAAATGAAAATATTTAAATTATCATAAATGTGTGCATGGTATCTTTTCCGGGCCTGCTCCCAAACACAATTTTTCTGCTCCCAGATGGAATTTTTCCTGCTCCAGAAGCTGCTCCCAAACCACACTTGGCCACTTGCACCCCTGATCTCAGCATAGACGAGAGTTTGATGCGCTTCAAAAGCAGACTGAGCTGGAAAATGTTCATCGCAAAAAAAAAAAGCAAGATTTGGCCTTAAGTTTTTTGCGACATGCCAAGTGGGAACTGGATGTATTGCAGACTTTCTCATATGGGCGATTCTCTGTAAACTGGTAATTGGCTGTCCGGACTGAGTATTTTGAAAATAATAAAGTGTAATAAGGTAATTATCGCTCTTAATACAAGTAAAGCATTAATACTTTGTGGCCCAATTGTATATTTTCCATGCTATGTACTAGAAATCACTACTAGAATTCACAATATGCACTAAAAATATACTAGATTTTCACAGACACATGTACTAGATTTTCTTCTACTTGTAAATAAGAATCAGGGTTCGTTTTCGTCCTACTTTTTAGCTAAAGTTCCTACTTTCCTACTTTTTAGCAAAAAATTCCTACTTTTCCTACTTTTTAGCTTGATTTTCCTTTAGAATTTAGCTTGAATTTCCTTCAAAAGTCGAAATTGATGTGATTTCAAGAAGTTTGCAGCACATGAAAATTGGAAAATTCATATTGTGTATGAACAGTGGTGTCTTCTTCTAAAGACTGCTTTGCCGTGTTGTAAAGATAGAAGTAATCAGAGAAAAATCTATTTATGAACTTAAGTTAATGGCGTTCCCTTGCATAAAAAGTGAACTAAATGATGATGAGATTAAAATCGGTGTACAAGCCAGAAAAAGAGTGAAAAAAATAAAATCGAGCGCAAAGAAAACACGTCTCCATGATATGAGAAGGTTTTACCGTGTTCTTACAATATATTTAATGAAGAAGTTTCCTTTAGAAAACGTTATATTGAGAGAGAGCAAATGTTTAAGCCATGAAAACAGGGTTCAATCATGAACAGTCGAGTCGATAAAAAAATCTAGCAAATGCTGTTACACTATCTCCCCTTGGAAGATTGACTCAATTGTAGATGAATGGAAAATACTTCAATGTGAAGAAGTGAAAGTTGACCAGTTTTACTCTGAAAACGAAGAATTGGAACAGAGAATTCATCATTATTGGACGAAGATCTTTACTTGAAAAGATGATTTTGATAACCCTAAATATCCCGAATTAGAAAGACTTGTCAAAGCTGTTCTTGTTTTACCTCATGGGAATGCAGATGTTGAACGGGGATTCTCGCTAACATCAAAGTATCTTACTAATAACAGAGTCCGTTTGTCTGAAGCATCCATAAACGGTATGCAGTCTACTAAAGATGGCCTTAAACAATATAACTATCATTGTCACAAAGTACCAATTACCAAAGACTTCATAAGAATGGGATGGGGAGCTCATAAATCATATTTGTTACGACTAGAGAAAGAAAAAAGAATTCAGGTTGAACAGAAGAAAAAAGAAGAAGATGCCAAGGAAAGGATGAAACACGAAAAGGAAAAGAAAAACGCAAAAAAGATATTGTGTGAGAAGAAATCGCTAGAAGCGAAAGAAGCAATAAAGATGGAAAAATTGTTAGATGGGAGATTCTCCGTAAACTCGTCATTTTTCACACGAAATCTGTCCGGGCACGGTTTTTTGAAATGTTCGTGTAATTATAATACTATTGCTCAGAAAATGAATCTATTACTTTGGTTTGAAAGAGGGCCAGTTGAAGTTTGTGTTTTTCTGATAAATCATGATAGGGGGGAAGTCCCCGCCTAGTAGAACTAGGCAAGAGACTGTGCCAGGTGACTGAGTTTTTGCTCTTTGTTGCGTAATATCTGCAAAACTATTGGAACATAATTAGTTACGAGACTATCTATATATTTAGGCACAAATCGTGGACATAATAATTAATATGTTTTATAATTAAATTAAATGACATTAATAAAATCACATCCCAGAGGACTGTTTTCGCAACGACCCTGATGCATACTTTCACCACAAATGTGGCTCTCAAACTAAGCAAAGTAGCGATTCATAAAATACTGCAGGTGAATAAGATATAAATAACTGTATCATTCTTTTTATACAGCTACGTCTCGCTGGATGCAATAATGCATAGGAGAAAATACTATAAATGCATTAAAAAAAGTCCAATATTCAGAATTTTACGAATTAAACACATTTAAATAATACATAACAAAATAAAGTAAAGCAGAAAGGACTCACTAGAAAAGTCACTCATTTTTTTTGAATTTCTTTAACCTTTTTTCTTCTGATGCACACATGCGTTTGTCGGTGAGAAACTTTGTGTAATTGTTTAAGCGGCCAGGAATTACCCCATCTCTGGGGTAATTCCTGGTCACTAATTAACGACAATTATTCAAGTTCATTATGTATTGTTGATAGCATGAATATTTTATTCGATGGGACATCCCAATGTGCTTCCTCCATACCAAAATTTGTAACTCTAACTTAGATAAATTTTGTGATAATTGGATGTTAATGCTTTTTGACCAGGAATTACCCCAGGTGACCCTAGTTTTTTTTTTTTTTTTTTTGCCACCTTGAATGAAGTTGGGTATGCCTGCTCATCATTAGGAAATGTTGGACTCCCAGACTTTCGAATTTTCTTCATTTCTTAATCTACTACGATTTGGAGCTGCGCATCCCCGTAAGACCTTTTTCCATAAATCTTCAAGGGCTCACTCTCTTTAAACATAATGACGCTCATTTCTGAAATTGCTAGGATAGGGATGCCCGTATCCCTTATATTTAGGAAATCGGAGTACATCATCTTAACAAGTTTGTATGGCTTTCCTTTTTTTTTTTTTGTCATACTGATTATTGTTGAGTATTGAACTGGTGAAAATATACGGGGTTGTCCACGCAAAAAGTGATTGACCGACTTTTCAATTTGGCTATGTACGTTATCGCCTTCATTTTGAGTATCAGGGTTCGTACGGGTCATGGAAATCCTGGAAAAGTCATGGAAAATTAAAAAAGTCATGGAAAATTATTCAAAGTCATGGAAAAATGTATTAGTTAGTGAAAAAAGTTGCAAGCTGTGCGATTTTTTCTTGAAAAGCGCTTAAAGTCGTTCATTTTTCTCTTGAGGTTTTTCTCACTGCCGTCAGCCGTTCCTCCTCTCTCCCTCTCCGTTCCTGCAAGCGTGGAAGGGGAAATTCTATTTTTAGTATCAGGCTTTTGGGGCCCCAGAATCCTTTGCGCTGATTGCAGAGTGCGTGCTCTGCCCACTGGCTCGGCCAGGCTCTACTCGCAGGGTTGCCAGATTAGGCTACTTTTCCGGATGCTCACTACTGAAGTTCTGTATTTTAGCGCCACGCTATTTTTTGGGGTTTCTCTTTGGCTACTTTTTCATGCATTTTGCACTATTTTCTCTCCTTAAAATCTGGAAACCCTGCGCCCTCAGAGATTAGGGAGTGAAGTGTTGCATAGCACAGAACTTGAACGTCTTATTTTTATGTCTTGAGTGGAATCGCATCATTGAAAACCACGTGCTTTTTTTTCTTTAGTGGTGTGTTTATTATTAGTCAAGTTGCTCATTCTGTGATACATATGTTATTTTGTTTTATTTTCTTTCAACTGCTCAAGATTACCTGATAAACGGTAAGGGACATACGTAATTTTTCACCACAGAACATGTTTTTTTTGAAAATTGTAAACTGAGTCACTCTGAGTTTTAAAACAAAGGGGAAAATGCCCGGTAAATGTGTTTTTAACAACAATTGGCTGATGAAAGCTGAATTTTCGACTTGGGTCTTGAATGATGAAAGTAAATTTCGGGCACAATGTTCATTGTGTAGGAAATCCTTTGACATCTCAAATATGGGGGAAGCTGCGTTAACCAGCCATGCAAAATCAAAAAAGCATAATGATCATTTGAAAGCGAAAAATGCACAGAATTTGAAAATGCAAAATTTTTTTCAAACTACTAATCCTTCAACTTCTGAACAGAAAGCAAAGGAAGAAACTACATGCAAGAAAAGTTCAGAAAGTAGGAATAAGCTGCCAGTAATTGGCAATAATGTTCTGTCGGCAGAAATTTTGTGGGCATTGTATGCCATTGACAATCGCATTTCATACAATTCGTGCAAGAATTTTAATTTAGTGCTTCAAAAGATGTGCCCCGACAGCGAAATAGCCAAGCAGTTTTCTTGTGGGGAAAAGAAATGCGCTTATTTATGTCGTTTTGGCATTGCACCTTATTTAAAATCAATGATTGTGCAATCCTTAAAGCAGCAGGATGGTTATGTTTTGCTTTTTGATGAAACATTAAACAAAAAGTTGCAAAAGAAACAGATGGACCTCTATGTACGCATGTGGGAGGAAGACCACGTTGTTACCAAATACCTTGACTCAAGTTTTCTTGGCCATGCAACAGCTGAAATAATGTTGGAGAACTTAAATGAAACTTCCAGCATTAATGGGTTACCATTAGCCAACATTGTCCAGCTATCAATGGATGGGCCAAATGTTAACTGGAAACTTTTTGCTTTATTGCAGAAGCAACTGAAGACGAATTTTGATACTAACGTATTGAATACTGGCAGTTGTGGCCTACACATTGTGAATGGTGCTTTTAAAACTGGTTCTGAAGCATCAGGTTGGAGAATTAACAAATTACTCTCCAACATGTATTTTCATTTTCATGACAGCCCAGTCAGGCGTGAAAATTTTTTAAGCATATCAAACTCATCTGTTGTTCCCCTTCAATTCTGTGCGCACAGATGGGTTGAAAATGTGATTGTAGCTGAAAGAGCCTTAGAAATTTGGGGGAATTTAACAGATTATGTGAAATCTATTCAAAGCGGAAAATTGAAAGATCCGAAAAACAAATCTGGTGATACATTGAAAGATTTTGCCAATGACTTGTTGACTCCTGCAAAAATTTCATGTTTTCTTTCGGTTGCTAAGCTTTTCCAGCCATTTCTGATTAAATATCAAACAGACAAGCCGATGTTACCCTTCCTCTCAGACGACATAAAATCTTTAATGAAAAATCTTTTTGTGCGATTTTTAAAACCAGAAGTGCTGAGTAATTGCACCACTGTTGTTAATTACTTCAATATTGATTTAACTAACACTGCTGATCACTTAGATTACTCTAAGGTTGATGTTGGCTTTTCAGCTGATAAGCTGGTTAGAAATTTGAAGAACTCAAAAAAAATTTCTGACAGAGATTATATGCAATTTAAAATGGAGGCAAAGACATTTTTATTGGAAGCTTCAAGGAAACTGCTAGAACATAATCCTTTAAGGTATGTAATTGTAAGAGAAATTTCTTGTCTAGATCCCCAAAAAATGAAACACAAAGATTTATGTTTAAATAAAATGAAAAATATTCTAAAAGTTTTAGTTGAAAATAACAAAATTTCAGAACATAATTGTGATGCAGTAATTTGTGAATTTCGGGCTTTTCTGGATGAGGCACATACTTCATCAGGAATATTGCATTTTGATGCTGAGAAAGATAGACTGGATTCTGTTTTTTATAATTTCTTTAAAGAAAAAAAGAACTATAACCAACTCTGGAAAGTTCTAAAAATGTTGCTGTTATTGTCCCATGGACAAGCTAGTGTGGAGAGAGGCTTTTCAGTGAACAGGCAATTAGAGGTAGAAAACATGCAAGGGGAAACTCTCGTAGCTCAGAGGCTGATCTCTGATCACATACATTCTGTTGGCAATGTTTTGAATGTTAATATATCTAAAGAAATGCTTGCATCGGCAGCATTAGCAAGGCAAAAGTATATGCAACACCTGGAAGATTTAAGAAGCAAAGAAAATAGCAGCATTTTAAGAAAAAGAAAAGATTGTATGCAGGAGGAAATACAAAAGTTAAAAAAGCAGAAAGTAACTCTTCAAACTGATATTGAGGAGGATATTTGGAAATATTGGTCGTAAGTAGCACATTTTTTTCCTTCTATTTCTCGTTCCTTCTTGTAGTCTCTACAAATCTGTGATAGACTTTCCCCCTTCGATGTAAACTCGTGAAGTGTCTTGTCTGCAGTAGTGGCTAGGGATTTTTGGAATGGAATTGATGTGTTTATGAACACTTTCCACCAAAGTAACTTCTATTTTGTTATGCTTCTGGTGTTTTCCCCTTTGATCTGTTTTTACAATATTTGTTTCGTTGTCTATTTTTTCAATGACTGTTCTGATAAACCTGTCTGTTATGTTGAATGTGTTTTTGAAGAAACACTTACAGACTCTGAATCTTTCACCTTTAAGGATCACATAATATCCTTGGTTTTTACCTCCAATACGTGTCGCATTCAAAGTGACCCTTTCTACTTTGGGTGCTATTGTTTGCATACAATCTTTGACGTATTGACGTTGACGCTGCAAGTCTCCAAGGGCACAAAAGGTTGTAAACAGTTCTTGCCTTTGCCTCTCGTCAATTTTCTCCTTGCAGTTTAACTTACAATTTTGACATGGCGGTAACAGCTTTTTAGCGGCGACAACCTTGTCAGTGCGACCGAAGTATTCTTTACCCAATTGTCTCAAATGTTTTCTTGTTTTTCTCTGATTCTCTTTCTTGGGTTTATTGGTCAAAAGCTTTGGTTTTTTGGCATCTGGTAGGGATAAAATATTATTATTGCTCATTTCATTGTCAGAGTTGTATGACGGATCATTTTCTTCGTCGTCAGACGCTGTAAAGGGATCTGGTGCACAGGGGTTTTGGTAACACTCGACTCATTTTCTTCGTAAATTTTATTCCCATTTATCTTGATAATACTAGTAGCGTGTAGTGGGGTAATTGTGTACCTGTTTTGATGAAATTCAACTTCTTCAGTCTCTGGTGGGGAGGGGTTATTCAGAATTTAATTTTTTTTATATCATCTTTTAGCGGCGTTTCTCTAGATTACAAATCACCCAAAGAATTTTAAAAAACTATTTTTTTCATGGTTGTATTGCTTTGTTTTTAAAACCACCTCCGAAGTACACATTAGCCCCACAAGTTGCGGCAAATGTGTACGCCGCATGAAAATCCTATACAATTCAGTTGTTTTGCTGTTGGGCCAAATAAGTACAAAAGAGCAGTTAAGGACAAAAAATTCTGTATATGATTTTTTTATTTCCGAATATTCCAGTGGAGCTATGCACTTTTTTTATTGCCCACCTTCCCACAGTTTACAAAGGTGAAAACAAAGTACAAAGCATAGGAGTAAAGGATAACAAACGTCTTTAATAGCAAAATTGAAAATAACATGTCAAAATTTATATCTTGGAAGGTAAAAATAAAAGGAATTATAGTGGCAAGTCCTGGCCAAAATGAAAATAGAAAATTTGAGTGAGACTTCCGGCAACTCTGCTAACCCATGTTGTAGGAGGAAAATTTAACTGGGAATATCAAAACACTTCTTCCCACAGATGGCTCTGGAAGCTTGGTGACAATAGCATTGCCATCGATTTCACTAATATCTTCACAGTGAGGGTAAACGAAAGTGTTTTCTCCGTTTTTTTTTTTTTTTTTCAAATTGCACAATGGGAGTTAGCCCTTCGAATTGAGTAATCTTACCAACGTGGTGTTTAATTGTTTTTTTGGTAGCAAAGCGCACCAAAACCTAGTTTCCTATTTCAACTTTCTTGTCGTTATCTTCATTGACACCATCAGGTAGGGCAGTGAACCATTCTTCGGGATCACTAGGCAGGTAGTTTTGGCTCCGAAGACTGATGTCACTAACTCTACTCATTTCATCATCCGAGGTTTCAAGAGATGGGGCTTTCTTTTTCTGTTTTTTATTTTGATTTTTTTCTGCTGTTTGCCGCTTTTTCTTTTCCTTCTTCTCTGCTTCTCTAGCAGCCTCAGCTTCTTCACGAATTCTTTTCAATGTTTCTTCAGTTGTGACCACTTCAGCCCCGTTTGATACCGTTTTTTTTCTTTTTGGTAGAGGTTTCTTTTGGCGTCTGTTTCACACAATCGAGAAGAACATCTTAAAAACTCTGTTTGCTGCTTGAACTGTGGTTTTTGATAGAAGCTAACGATGATTTTTCCACTGAAGTATGTAGGATATAGGCAACTGCCTAAGCAAAGAAGATTGCATGAAAGTTTACAAAATGAAGTTGCCTCGCTGTTACATCTTGGTGCAAATAAAAAGCTTATCCAGGAGAAGATAGTCAAGGAAACCGGCAAGGTGGTCTCATTAAGAGATCTCACTAATTTGTCAAAAAAAGGTTTGTAAATGTTTTCATTTTTAACCTGTAAATGGTAACATCCCTCCAACTCACACTGGCAGTAACATCCGTTTAGATGAGACTAAGTTTAATTTGTCTTCTGCATTTGGGGTGTAGAAGTCCAGTAAAAAATTCGTGTTCAGTTTTTATTAAAACTTTATTAAATTAAATATGACAATATCAATAAGGATCACAAACGAATTGAAGAACACAAAAATAATTTATGAAACATAATACGATACAAACGAAAATAAAGATATAATTAGAATTTTTTAATATTTAAAAATGTAATAAAATAAAAGAAGTTTATATATACATGATTCGGAATCAATTAAAAGAAAAACAAAGTTACAAATTTTGTACACACATATTACATTTTTTTTGGAGCATTCCAAACAAAAAAAAATTTTTCAAATTTTTATTTTCAAATTGCAAAATTATAGCAAAGCACGAAACTTTCATCAGAGGTAAACAAACACAATCAAGGTGATGGATCAACTGAATCATAGCTGGAAGGTGGACGTTTCAACCTGACGTTTACGCCGTCTGGCGGCAAAACTGTTAATCTAACCCGTCCTACAGACGGATATTACCATTTACGGGTTAAAAAATAGATTGATTTAAGATTTTAAGCATTATTCATTTGTTAGTAGTACGTGAAGCTGGCATTTTAATTTAAGTGTCTTTATCTGATCATACTTAAAGCTATGTTTAAAACTAAACCTTTTCAGTTGCTGAAGCTTTAACAGGGATTTGACATACTTGTGATTCTGGGTGTCCATCTGCTGTAAAAAACCAATAAAATTTACAGAGAAATTAAAAATGCTCTTTTCAAAACCTATTATCTACCAGCTGACCCGGCCACGCGTTGCTGTGGCTAAGGTATGGGTTAAACTATAATGTTTCAATAGAAACGAAAAACTTTATTACCGTTAAGAGATCAACTTTATATAAATATGAATTTAAGGTTAAAATATGAAAACAATCGAACAAAAATTTCCTAAGTTTGCTAGAAACAAAAAATCAACAAAAAATGTAGCATTTTAGTACTTAGAAATATTATATTCAAGCTTGTAACAATTGAGTTAATTAAAAATTTGTTTATTACTATTGTAACATTTTATTTTCTTAGTAATGTAGGTAGGGTAGATAATTCCCCAATATTATTTGTTATTTTTTGAATTATAAGCATTTTAAATTTCAGTTTAACTCAACACTAATCGGTGCACAATATAATTTGTTAATCTGTCTCTTGTAAACAAAAATAGATTGGACGTTTTTCCCACACGGGTTCAAGCGACCTATAGTTGCCCATGGGAAAAACATGGGTTTTCTAAATCTAAACCGCAAACTGACATTGTTTGTCCTTGGAACTTATTAATGGACATGGCGAAAGCTAAACGAATGGGAAACTGTAGCCTTTTGAAGGGTATTGAAGATTCTGACGGTGTCATTGGGATACGTGGCAACAGAACTACTTCATCTTTAAACTTGCTAGTCAAAATGATTGCCTCAATAATGTTCCCAGTGATTTTTTTGATAACTAAACGCGTACCATTGCATAATCTCAGTGGATTTAAATTACGTAGAAGAACTATGGGTGAACCAATTTTTAACCGCAGATTATGTGGGGGCATACCGGGTATGTTTAAAGAATTTTAGTCAAGAATACAGAAAAACTGGTAGCTAAATAGATAATTTGCAATAAAAAATATATTGCGGTCCTAAATTGAGATAAAAACTATCCTATCATTTAAGTTGGACCAAACTGAAACTGCGTGCAAAATTTGGTTAAAATCGGTTCAGTAGCTGAGGAGTCCATTGGCCACAAACACAGGGACACGTAATTTTTATATATTATAAGAAAGATTATGACCTGTTTACTGCGCTCCAGAAGCTGCCAGAACGTGTACTTTATGTCGCTCAGCCATGCAGGTGTCAAAAAAGGCTTAGCCAAGAACACAGAAAAGCTGGTAGCTAAATACATAATTTGCAATTAAAAATATATTGCGGTCTTAAATTGAGATAAAAACTATCCTATCATTTAAGTTGGACCAAACTGAAACTGCGTGTAAAATATTGGTTAAAATCGGTTCAGTAGCTGAGGAATCCATTGGCCACAAACACAGGGACACGCAATTTTTATATATTAAGATATTACCTGTTTACTGCGCTCCGGAAGCTGTCAGAACGTGTTCTTTATGTCGCTCAGCCATGGAGGTGTCAAAAAAGGCTTAGTAAAAAGGCTTAGTAAAAAGGTTTAGCCAAGAACACAGAAAAGCTGGTAGCTAAATACATAATTTTCAATTAAAAATACATTGCGGTCCTATATTGAGATATAAACTATCCTATCATTTAAGTTGGACCAAACTGAAACTGCGGGCAAAATTTGGTTACAATCGGTTCAGTAATTGAGGAGTCCATTGGCCACAAACACAGGGACACGTAATTTTTTATATATTAAGATATATATATAAAGATGATGGTGTTCGTTTGTTTGTTTGTAACCGCTGGCCAGAAACCCCCACAGCACCTACAGACCTGAAACTTGGCTCAAAAATTCGAACGTATCCCAGTAAAATGCATCTCGAAGGCCAAATGTTAAATTTCGAATTAGTTATTTTTAAATTAATTAGTCTCATTTTTGGTGTATCCGCCATAATTAAGGGGGGAAAACCTTCCCCCACCCCAAAATATTATCTATCGCTGGAAAGGGTTTTTTTTTCTGAAAAAGAAAAGTTTTAGCACGTTTCTGTCCGTTAATTAGAACATGAGATATAAATTAATCAAATTTAGCCAATTTTCAAGGCTTAACTATGTACGCAATACTGAAACACTAGGTCAATTTTCCTGATCAGCTGCTCTTTTGTCCCTAAAGTTAGTTAGTGATTTAAATTTGCGTATAGATTTAAGCCTTGAAAATTTATTCAATTTGAATGATTAATATCTCCTATTTCTTTCTTAATGTTCTGTCTTTTTGATTTATTTAGCGAATTGATTTAAACTTTAACACCCCCCCGTTGTCCGTTTACCTTGTCGTGGTGGGGGGGCTTGCGGTGTGGTGAGTTCGGGGCGAGCTCTTGGGCGGAGTCGTGACCCCCAGTTGCTCAAACAGAATATCGGCGGGAAGGGATTTGTTTCTCCTTCCTTCCCTCATCACACTTACCAAATTTCGGAACAAAAACCCAAGCCAAGGTGTGTCAACCGTGCCGATGGCTGCGTGGTACCGGGGCAAAGCGGTATCTCATACGGGAGGCTTCAGGGCTAGCTGGCGAACCCTGTCGTATCTAGCCTTACCCCTGTGTAGGGGGGCTACGCAGGGGCTCGACCCCACTTTTTCCCCCCAGTTCTCCGGTCCAATTGTGGATTCTGAAATTAAAAACCCTTCTCCCCCTTGTGGGGAGCGACAATTGATATCGAGCAGTACAGCAAAATTCTTTATTATTAAACGATCTGACCCAAACCTAAATCTCACCAAAGTGTCACCATTCATAATCAACAAAGCACTAGTACATCAAATAGGAGAATTTGAATCAGTAAAAAAATTACGCAGTGGCGAACTTCTCCTTGAAATCAAAAATCAAAGCCAAATTAAACCTTTGTTTTCTATGAAGCAAATAGGCTCATATCTCGTCACTGTTACCGAACATTCCACCTTAAACTTTTCTCGGGGAATCATTTCGGAGCCTGATCTCCTCTACACTCAAGAGACAGAAATCTTAGAGGAGATGAAAGACCAGCAAGTGAGTGGAGTTAAAAGAATTACCATCCGACGCAATGGAGAAATACTACCTACTAAACACGTCATCTTAACGTTTAGGACTCCTAACCTCCCACCACGCGTCAAAGCTGGCTACCTCTCTTGCCCAGTACGGCCCTATATACCAAATCCACTTCGATGTTTCAAGTGTCAAAGATTTGGGCATTCTAAGACCGTGTGCCGTGGAGTTAACACATGTGCCAAATGTGCTGAACCCGGCCATGACAGTGATGGCTGTACCAAAGAGCACAAATGTGTAAACTGCAAGGGAGATCATCCATCTTACTCCAAAAAATGCTCTAAATGGCTTCTTGATAAAGAAATCCAAATCATAAAAACGACTCAAAATATATCTTATCCTGAAGCACGAAAAATTGTTGACTCTCGTACACCTACAACAGGAATATCTTATGCTGCTGCAGTAAGAAAGGTTTACAAATGTTCCAGCACACAAACAGAGGCACATACACAAACTAATTCTGACCAAACTTACAAACCTCCGAATAAAAAATCCAGTAGTTCAAAATCTCCCCCGAACAAAGTAAATGAAAATAAAACACAAACAGAACAAGTAAAGACTGTTGAATCTCTTCTTACAAATAAACCAAATGCACAAAATTCGAAAAAATGTACTGAAAAAAAGAAAATCATAAAAGCACGTGCTAAAATCGGAGCTACCTCTAAACAGAGGCCTCCCAATTATTATAATTTTAAAAAAGAGGACTTCTTGCTACCTAGCAAGAAAACAATTCTTACTAAATCTTATCATAAGGAAGTTGTTTCCCCCCATGAGGATGTCGATGATGTAGAGTTTCAAGAGCTGCCGCCATCCGAAGATGAGGGATGGACGGACGTCCCTGCCTCATGAGCCGCTTTTCTTTCTTTTGGCCGTTTTTCCCTTTTTTTCTCTTCATGGCCCTGAGCATTCTTTCTTGGAATTGTCAGAGTTACTCGCGTAATGTCACGGACGTCAAAGATCTTGTTGAATATCACCAACCGGCCATTTTCTGTCTGCAAGAGACATTCTTGTCACCTACTGATAGACCGAGGTTGAAAGGTTTTGAAATGTACCGCAAAGACTGCTTGACAGGAGACCGTCGTTGTGGAGGAGTGGCGATGCTAATCTCCACTGATTACGCATCTAGCCAGCTCAATATCAACACGTCCCTCCAAGCAGTAGCTGCGCGTGTTCACCTTCACTCGTTGCTAACAGTTTGTTCTATATATATTCCACCTTCTTATGACTTGAGAAGCGTGGAATTGCAGACACTGATCGATCAACTCCCTCCCCCTTTTGTCATCTTGGGGGATTTCAATGGCCATAATCCCCTCTGGGGTAGTCCAAACTCCAATAGTAGAGGGTTGATTATTGAAAACTTTATCTGTGACAATGATCTTTGTGTTCTTAATAATGGTGAAAATACTTATTTCCATCTTCCAACGCAGACTTACCATGCCATCGATTTGTCAATATGCTCACCTTCGCTTCTGCCACACTGGGATTTCGAGGTGGAAGGTGATCTCTACACCAGTGGCCACTCCCCGATCAAGTTAACATTTACTGGACGCTGCAGCTACAATGAGCAGCAGCAAGCCCGTTATCGCCTTGATCGAGCTGATTGGGCAGCATTTACCCAGTTGGCAGAAATAACATCGGAAGTTGTGAATGATTCTGACATCGATGTAGCAGTAAGCCGAGTAACCGACATTATATTGAATGCAGCGAAAGCTGCTATACCAAGAACCACCAAGAGGAGGATTAAATTTCCGAAGCCTTGGTGGAACTCCGATTGTCAGGCAGCCTATAAAAAGCAGAAAAAAGCATGGAACACATTTCGTCGATATCCGACCACACAAAATCTTGTATCACTCAAACGAGCTCGTGCTGAAGCTCGGAGGATTCGGCGAAAAAGCCAACGGGACTCGTGGCAAACATATGTCAGCACAATAACGACGTCCACCCCATCCAAAACCGTTTGGGGCAAAATTAAAAAAATCGTTGGCAGTTATCAAACATCTTGTGCTCCCATACTTGAGAAAAATGGTCAAACAATATCTGACATTAAAGAGGTGGCTGACTACTTGGGGACACACTTGTCAGAAGTCTCCAGAGCAGACAAGTATGGTTCAAAGTTTTTAGCTCTCAAATCACTTAAGGAAAGAAAAATCCTTAATTTTAATTCAAACATTTTAGATTCATATAATACCGATTTTACTTTTAAAGAACTTCTTATAGCTTTGCAAAAAACCCGCAATACTTCACCTGGTCCTGATGAGATACATAATATTATGCTGAAAAATCTAAGTAAACCCTCTTTAGAATATATACTACAACTCTTCAATAGAATTTGGACTGAGCAACGTTTTCCGAAAATCTGGACTCAAGCAACAATAATTCCCTTACTGAAACCAAAGAAACCACCCAATCAACCTGAAAGTTATAGACCAATAGCCCTTACCAGTTGCTTATGTAAACTGATGGAGCGTATGGTTAACGCCCGACTAATTTTCTTTCTGGAGTCAAATCACCTACTATCCTCATTCCAAAGTGGATTCAGGCGCGGCAGGAGCACTATAGACAATTTGCTGCTTCTTGAAACATCAATCAGAGAGGCATTTCTTAAACGTAAACATCTTGTGAGCGTATTTTTTGACATTGAAAAGGCATATGACCGTACTTGGAGATATGGGATCCTCAAAACTCTTCACGAGTATGGGTTGCGAGGTAACCTACCTATTTTTATCTCCAATTTTCTTAAACACCGAACTTTTCGTGTACGCGTCAAGTCTATTCTGTCTGATACCTTCATCCAAGAAGAAGGTGTACCCCAGGGAAGTGTGCTGAGCGTAACTCTTTTTGTAATTGCTATCAATAGCTTAATCGAACAATTGCCCCCCGCTGTCAAAGGTACTATGTTTGTAGATGATTTTCAAATCTCTTTCTCGTCGACGAACATGAGTATCATTGAAAGACAGCTTCAAATAGCTATTAATAAAATCTCTCAATGGGCGGAGGAAAATGGCTTTTCTTTCTCCGCTCAAAAAACGTTTTGCATACATTTCTGCCGTAAGAGAGGGCTTCATCTTGACCCAAACTTACTGCTCAATAACCAACCGATATCTGTTCAAGATCAAGGAAAGTTCCTTGGTCTGACTCTTGATAATAGATTCAAATTTTTGCAGCATATACAGGATTTAAAAAAGAAATGCACATTAAAATTAAACATTCTCAGGGTCTTAGCTAACACTTCTTGGGGTGCCCATACAGAGTCCATGTTACGTATTTACAGGGCTCTAATACGCTCAAAACTTGATTACGGTTGCCAAGTTTATGGCTCTGCAGCAAAAAGCTATCTTAAATCTCTGGATCCTATACATAACCAGGCGTTGCGCATTTGCACAGGTGCCTTTCGAACCTCACCTGTTAATAGTCTATATATATTAGCACACGAACCTTCACTTAACAATAGAAGACTGAAACTTTCTCTTAATTTTTATTTCAAAATCAAGCAGAACACAAGCCATCCCTTGCACTTATATATTTTTCACCCATCAAATACCGATTTATTTCTACGTCGTCCTTCGGTTATCCCAACGTTTGGAATCCGAATGAGACAGGCGCTTAATTTACTGCATATTCCGGATTTTGATACATACAATACTCCAGAACTTATTGAACCATGGAGCGAAAGTAATATTTCTGTTCTCCATGAGTTTGATAAATTTAAAAAAGACACCACAGCCGATTCAGTTTTTCAACAACTCTACTATAATGTAAAAGAAAAGTATTCTCAGTATAATGAAATTTTCACAGACGGATCAAAGTCTAACGATCACGTTGGCTCTGCCGCAATAATTAATGGACAAATCATTTCACAACAACTAAACACTGCATGCTCAGTCTTCACTTCAGAAATTAAAGCTATAGTCACGTCGTTACAAACAATAACCCAATCATACAATAAAAACTGGATAATATACAGTGACTCAAAAAGTTCAATAGATGCCATTATAAACTGCAGCAGCAATAGCCATCCTTTAGTTCTTCAATGTTTCAAACTATATCACAGTCTAAAAGAGAAAAATTTTAAAATAATATTTTGTTGGATCCCTGGTCATGTAGGTATTGCTGGGAATGATGCAGCCGACACAGCTGCCAAGGCTGCAAGTGCCCATGCTGAAGACCTTGTTCCTTTTGAAGACATCAAGAACTGTATTATAGACAGTCTTAACAAACACTGGCAGAATGAATGGGACGCTGAAACACAAAATAAATTGCATGCCATCCAGCCCTCGACAAAAGGTTTTAAATCATTTAATAATAAGCGAAAGGAACAAGTAATAGTAGCCCGTCTTCGCATCGGCCATACCAGATTCACACATAAATACCTCCTTTGTCATGAACCAGCCCCACTATGCAACACATGCAATGTTAATCAGACAGTGTTACATATTTTATGTAACTGCCCAAATTTTAAACATATTCGTTTTAAATATTTTAATAATTTTTATCCGTCTTTGACGGAATTACTTGGGGATACAACCCATCCTAATTTGTTTCCCTTTTTACATGACGTTGGTTTTTTTACTCTAATATAGTGTTTTTATCTCTGTTATCTTGTTGGTTTCGTCTTTGTTTCGTTTAAATGTTTCTGGTTTTATATGTTATCTTGTTTGTTATGCATTTCTGTTTTTAATCTGTCTCTCGACAATTCTTGCTTTCGTCTTAACATTTGAAATTTTAAGCTTTGTATGTGTCTTGCACTGAACTGTTTTTAAAATTTTAAAAGTTTTATGTCCATTGTATTTGAGATGATCTTCGCTAACATCTCTTCATCTTTTAAATAAAACTATTGCTTGGCGCAGTATAGCCTAATAAGGCTCTTGCGCCAAAAAATCCAAACAAACCAACAACTAAACTTTAACATGACTTTAAGTGGAATTTAAAAGATGGAGCGCATTTGAACTAAAGGATATAATAATTTTACTTCAGAGGGCGGGTTGAATTGAATTTAAATTTATTCAGTTGACCTTCTCAAAATTCGGTGTTTCCGAAAATATCAGAATGAAACTATTATTTTTAAAAATTTAGTGATGGCTATTCAGTTACTCTTCGTATTTAGCGTCGTAAAGTTTGGCAACAATCGGGAAATTTACCAAACCTCCCAGCCACTGAAATCTTGTTTTTTTGAGGGTCACTGTTAGATTGTAATCACTTCAAAGAGATGGTGCGAAAGACATTATATTTCTTTCCTTTTAATGTTCGCATTAGAATCATGGAAGAATGGTTGTGGCTGAGCTACCTGATACAATCGGTTCCCTATGTTAATAAATTTAGATTTGGCGACCAATTTTACATTGAAATTACGGTTAAATCGGTAAATTATATTAAATTTCAAGGGCAATATTGCTGTGTTCATTGAGAGTTTTCGAAAATCTTGGCACTACAGTTGTGTCAAAAGTTCCATTGAAACGTAAGTCACACACACGAAAAGAAGAAAAGTCTTAAGAGTGAGTTAAACTTTATTTAGTTAACTTCCTTTACATTTTTTGCCCGGGCATCGCCGTGCGGGTACTGCTAGTGCTCATAAAAATGAATCAATTGAATACAGTTTACTATCATTGTTTTGTTTTTCTGAGGGATAATTACAGAACCCCGAATATAGACACAATATATAAAAACAATAAAACAAATTATTTAGACACCTTTTGTGAGGGAAAAAAAGTGCTTGACACAGGGCTCGATAATTATATTGCCCGACAATGACCGGGCACTTAAAAACTCAACTCTGATCATGCATGAATCTTCTTTCTGTACATGCACGACTGGGCATGAAATATTTTAATCGAATATTGCTTTCCTAAACTTTATTGTTTCATACTTTATTTAGAAATTACCAAATGGTACTATAAAAATAATTCTTGATTCAGATATAAAGCTGTTAATTTATTTTTTTGTCTGATTAACATGTAGATTGCACTGTAAATTTTTTTAAAACTTAGCAGTCAACGTGTTAATGCTGTATGATAAGTTGAAATGTTTTTATTATTTAAACAAAAAAGAAAATAAAACTGGGCATGTAAAATTTTCCTTTGGGCATGTAACATGCCCAACAGGGGATGTAAAATTTTAAAGATTTTCAAGCCGTGGCTTGATATGACAAATGGTTGAAATTCGATCATTTTTATTCTTTTTGTCAGATATATTTCACACTTCTTACATAATAAAAGCAAGTGTAATGTGTCTGTCTGTCTGTCCATTTGCCTGACCGAGCTCTCCAGCCAAATCTATCGCACGCAGGGACCTGGAATTTTTTACACGGAAGCACAAAGGGGTTGGCCACCAGACCTCGAAGCCCGATTTTCGATTTTTAAATTAGAAAAATTTTTAAAAATCTATATATGGGTGATTCTACGATCAATGCGTTTTTTGTGTCCCCAAAGAAAAAATAATTTGTTTAATTTCACACTCTTTATATCACTAGTAGCCGCTATTTTTATGATTGTAGTGGTAAGGGTCAGACGAACTTTAAATTTTTGGGCGGTTTATCGATACCAGGGGAAAATGCGTTGCCAGGGGAGTGACACTATTGGCTAAATTCTGGTTTGATTTACTATTATTTCACTTATTTTTCGGTATAAAATCAGAGTATGGACTCATTTCTATAAGACCTGTATTCAAAAAAAATTTTCGCGTTGTAATAAAATAAAAAAAATCAATCTTGAAAACACGACATGTTGCATACAAGTCGCACCGCAGATCCCAAATAAAAATACTTCCCGCATTATTTGCATTCATTCAAATTACTTTCACAGGAACAATTAAGATTAAAAATGAAATTAATTATGCTTATAACACAGTTTTAATGTATATTTACCCTTTTTTGGAACAAAACTGTCAGGGGAGTGACGCCAGAGAAGTGACAAAATCACACATTACCTATAAAAACAACATCACCTGTTCTTCTTACCAGAACTTCACGTAAACCGTGATGTCTGCACACAATGAGCATTACATTACACATACGCACACTTATGTAACGATGAAATATAAAAAGTTATACTTACCAGGGGAAATACTACAGCGACTGGCGCAGTAAGCTTTGAGGCACTTTCAACAAGAACCGATGCAATAATATTCGATTTTTTTTTAAACCACGTAACTTGTTTTTAACTTTACTTAGTATTACACTGGTTATTCGCAATCAACGTCATCCTTATGCATTTTTATGCGAAATTTCAGTCTTTGAAGTTCGCCAGGTGGAGGTGACACTGTTGTTATGGCCCGTTGAAAAGTGTATTTTTTAAAAATAATAATAAATATTTTTTCAATGTTTACTGATGAAATATGTTTCTCTGTTAATGTAAGTGTATGACTATGGCAAAAAACATTATGCCAAGTTAGAAAAAATTGAGCGTCGAACATGTTTGTATAAAAACTAGTATTTGGACAGGCCAGGGTAGTATACATTTATGACTATTTTCAGCTATAAATGATAATATAAAATAATTGTAGTGAATTAATTGGGTGGTCCATATAAAAGATAATGGTCTGTAATGCTTAAGCATACAAAAACAATAATAAAATCAGTTTTACATGAAGTTTTTCCATTGGCCGTCTAAATTCAAATAGCGTAGAATCACCCATATATAAAAGAAAGTCGTGTTAGTTACACTACTTATAACTCAAGAACGGTTGCACCGATATGGCTAAAAATTGGTGGGTAGGTAGCTTAGAGCCAGGAGACGGACATAGGCTATAATTTATGTGTGTCAGTTACATAAATAGAAAAACTGTCTTATTGACTAAGCCTTATTACTAAGCCTTTTTTGACACCTCCATGGCTGAGCGACATAAAGCACACGTTCTGGCAGCTACCGGTGCGCAGTAAACAGGTTGTAAGCTAGCGGTGCGTTGAGTGTTATTTGACTTTTTTGTGAAGTAAATTACAAACAAACGCGTTACTTCCCTTGAAATTTATATGTGATAAGCTGTCAGAAACAGTTATGGATGAACCACAGGGAGAACCTGTCTGAAGACATACTGCATCAAGCAAGGATCCAGCAGCAGAATATAGACCTGGACTACAATGACGACATCTTTAACAGAGCCCTAATCTACATTGAGAACAAGATAATATCTCTAGGAGGATTGAACCTGAAAAGCTTTGGACTTAACCAACCTAACAGAAACAGCGATTCTGCCATTTCCAGTGAAGTAATTAGAGAACGAAGTTATAACGGATGTGCTCGCAGCTTATATACAGGAGAATGAGCCTAAATTGGTCCAAGATCAAAAAGAAGCCTTTGACAAGATTACTAGAGCAGTTTTTGATAGGCAAGGGGGTACATTCTTTTTGGATGCTCCAGGCGGAACCGGGAAGACGTTTCTTATGAACCTTATTTTGGCAAAGGTGCGGCACAGAAATGAGATTGCCCTGGCTGTCGCTTCATCCGGCATTGCTGCTATACTCTTGACAGGTGGTAGGACTGCTCACTCGGCGTTCAAGTTACCCTTAAATCTGACAAGCAGAGACTCCAACGTGTAACATCCCAAGGAATTCAGGAAAGGCAAAGGTTCTACAGGATTGCAAGCTCATCGTTTGGGAAGAGTGTACCATGTCTCACAAAGCCGCATTCGAAGCATTAGATGTCACCATGAAAGACCTCAGACGGAACAATGACAGAATGGGAGGCGTCGTAATGGTTTTGGCAGGCGATTTTCGACAGACGCTACCAGTTATTCCGCGTGGAACGAGGGCAGATGAAATGCAGGCCTGCATAAAATCTTCTTACATCTGGAATGGCATTCAAACACTTGGATTATCGACTAACATGCGAGTTCATCTCAACGGTGATCCCTCTGCCCAGCAGTTTGCAGATAATCTACTGAAACTAGGAAATGAAGCCCTTAATTCAGAAAATAAAGATGGATATGTAGCGATGCAAGGCATTGGAAGGATTGTGACTACTGAAGAAGAACTGAAAGAGGTTGTGTTTCCGAATGTGATTCACCACTTCACTGATCACGCATGGCTGTGCGAAAGAGCAATTCTTGCCCCAACAAACGAAGCCGTCAGTGTTATCAACAAGCAACTTTTACAGAACTTACCCGGAACTCTTCATATTTACAAATCTATAGACACGACATGCAATATTGACGAGGCTGTCAACTATACGACAGAGTTTCTCAACAAATTAGAGCCACCTGGAGTACCCTCCCACATATTGGACTTGAAGGTTGGAGCACCAATAATTCTCCTCAGGAATCTGGATCCGCCTGCACTTTGCAATGGAACAAGACTTTCTATCAAGAAACTGATGCCAAATATTATAGAAGCCACCATCATGACCGGACATGCTGCAGGCGAAGATGTGTTTATTTCAAGAACTCCTATAATCCCTTCCGATCTCCCGTTTCAGTTTAAGCGTCTACAATTCCCTGTTCGTTTGAGTTTCGCGATGAGCATTAATAAGGCACAAGGACAATCTCTCAAAGTTGTAGGGCTCGACCTCCGAAAGCCGTGTTTCTCCCATGGTCAACTGTACGTGGGTTGTTCAAGAGTTGGTAATGCCGATAATCTACACATCTTAGCTCCGAATGGAAGAACATTAAATATAGTTTATCCCGAAGCTCTCTAACGAAAAGGACAATCTAAAGAAAAATTATTGCCACTCTCCATTCTCCCAAACTAACTCTGACTGTCATGCTTTAAATGATGATGTTATTGTTTAGTGCTCTCTTGAGAGCATGAGCAATAATCCGAATGGTGCTGCTTCCCAGTGCTGCAGTACCAACAGACATTAATCGGTCAGGGGCCCTTGCGACCCCAGCCCGAACTCCACAAACATACACAAACACTCTCCTCTTCTAATTCATTGTCATCTAAGTTTAACTTACACTTAAATTAAAAATTTAATTGGTTCTCAACTCCAAATTTCCTGTAAGCAGGATGTTTTATTTCATCCATGTTTTCGTTACTTTTTATTTTTTCTGTACTGTACTCTCTATCTTTCCCTTTCAACTCTTTCCTATCTTTGATTTTGAATTTTTTATGTTTTACTTTTCTTTAAACTTCAGACCAATGATTATAACCACATGACTACGGTTTCCTAGCATGTGCTAATATGACGTCTGTTCTCATTTAAACTAATTTTTTAACAGATGGCTCATGGTTAGGATATATTGTTCCTTTTTATCGAAGGGGAATGTTGTGTGTGTGGGGGGGGGGGGGGGAGAGAGACAGTCTACATGTCCTACACACTACTATTCCTGCGCTATTCACTTATCTGCATTTTCTAATTGCACGGGCAACGCCGGGCGGGTACAGCTAGTGCTTAATAAGAGACATAAGGCTAGCAAAATTGTTGCAATTTGTATACTTTGTGAATATTGTTTTATAACCAGCCTTTTTCTTTGATAAAGTTTGATCCATGCTGGCAAAAACATATTTACTGTCTAAAATCAGTCTATTGTTACTTATGTAAGAGCTCTTGCCCATATTTACCAATATTTTTTTTTTCTGTGCCTGTTGCTAAAAATTCTTTAGTTCGTTTAAGCCTGAAAAATTAAACAGTTCAACTTAGAACACTCAGGGAATTTTATTCTTAACCCGTAAATGGTAATATCCGTCTGTAGGACGGGTTAGTCTAACAGTTTTGCCGCCAGACGGCGTAAACGTCAGGTTGAAACGTCCACCTTCCAGCTATTATTTAGTTGATCTATCACCTTGATTGTGTTTTGTTTACCTCTGATGAAAGTTTCGTGCTTCACTATAGGGTCATTCCATGTCAAGTGATCCAACGTTTTTTACCTTACATTTTTGTATTTTTTTCAAATTTGGCTCATCAATTGTACCCCTTGAGGTAATCAAAAGTTTCAATTTTTAGATTTTTATCTCGATTATTTTTTCATTTATGAGACTTTGAACTTCGGAAAAGCCCTCGTTTTTCCATGGATGAGGGAAGATAAAAGGGACCATAACTCGGCACCAAATATAGATAGAACGATTTGGTAAATGGCATTTTAAAGTACGTTAGTTGCCGCTTAACCCTACACTGCATGATTTTTTATTTTTCTTCGAAAAAAATATATATGTTTTTCAATGTAATAAGAAAACATGGAAAAATATTTAAAAAAATTTAACTCTAAAATTTCGCCCCTTTTAAATTAAAAATAGTTTTGTTGCCAAATGGCGACAACATGCAGATGAACACAAAAAGTAAAAATTAAAAATGTGCCAATTGACTACACCATGCATTCAACAGAGAAAAACTATTTTAAATGATAGTCTTTGAAACAATTTTTTTCATTGTAAAAACATAAAGGAATGGAACATTTGATGCACTGTACTCTTGTAAATCCTTTACAATTTGGCATTTTACATCGTTGTTTATTCGAACTGTGTTCTGGCCAATGGTCAATTCTATCAAATCTGATATCTTTTGGGATCTCTCTTGAGCAAGCTTTCTTTTTTTGGTATGTTACTGGTTCCTCTGCAGCTAATGGCCTTCCTCTTTTTAATGATTTTACCTGTCCGTGTAAGCACAAAGTTTGTGCTGGTTGCAATCTAAATTGAAGAAGTTTTAAAGGGTTTTCTGTATTCAATTTTTTTTTGTTCACTCTCTTATACAACAACCAAGCATTTATAATTGCAAGGTCCAATAGGTGATAAAACAACCGAAAGTACCACTTTTTGGCACGCATGATTATTTTGTATCTTCCGATTAAACTATCGAGTAAGTCCACTCCTCCCATATGCTTGTTGTAAGTTGTAACTACGTAAGGACAATTTACTTTCACATGACGTTTTTCTTTCCTGTCAAAGCGTTCCACTTCACTTACAGGATTAGTTCCGGCAAATGTAGAGAGCATTGTTACCGCTTTGTTATCTTTCCATGATAAATTTGACAATTCACAACCATCATATTCAGCCACAAACTCAGTGATGGATCCACGATCCTGACATTTCAGTTCTTTATCGGTTGGAAGTTTGCAGTTTGGAATTCTATTTTTTCTGATAGTTCCAAGAGATAAAATTCCTTTTTTCTTCAGATGTACTTGCAAAGGAATAGATGTATAATAATTGTCAAAATACAATTTGTGATTAACATTTTCTTGAACAGGACGAACTAATCTAATAACTACATTACTACTAGCTCCTAAATCAGGTTCTTGAGACTTACAAGTAACATCATGTCCTTTTCCGCCATAAATTTCAAAATTGTACGCAAATCCCGATATTCCACTTAAAACAAACAGTTTGAAACCATATTTATGGGGTTTATCTGGCATGTACTGCTTTAAATGGTGTCTAGCTTTAGTAGCGCACATTTGTTCATCGACACACAAAGATTCTTCCATAGGAATGGAAATAAATGATTTTTGAAGTTGATCAATCACAGGTCTCAGCTTATAAAATTTATCCTCGCCTGCTTGCAAGTTAGTTGAAAGTGCATTATTATCATTAAAATGTATATGGGTCATTCTACGCTATTTGAATTCAGACGGCCAATGGAAAAACTTCATGTGAAACTGATTTTAATAATGTTTTTGCATGCTGAAGCATTACAGACTATTATCTTTTATATGGACCACCCAATTAATTCACTGCAATTATTTTGTTTTAGCATTTACAGCCGAAAATAGTCATAAATGTATACTCCCCTGGCCTGTTCAAATACTAGTTTTTATACAAACATGTTCGACGCTCAATTTTTGCTAACGTGGCATAATGTTTTTTGCCATAATCATACACTTACATTAACAGAGAAACCAATTTCATCAGTAAACATTGAAAAAATATTTATTATTATTAAAAAAAAATACACTTTTCAACGGGCCATATCAATAGTGTCACTTCCACCTGGCGAACTTCAAAGACTGAAATTTAGTATAAAAAATGCATAAGAATGATGTTGATTGCGAATAACCAGTGTAATACTGAGTAAAGTTAAAAGCAAGCTAAGAGGTTTTAAAAAAATTCGAATATTATTGCATCGGTTCTTGTTGAAAGTGCCTCAAAGCTTACTGCGCCAGTCGCTGTAGTATTTCCCCTGGTAAGTATAACTTTTGATATTTCATCGTTACATAAGTATGCAGATGTACAATGTAATGCTTATTGTGTGCAGACATCACGGTTTACTTGAAGTTCTGGTAAGAAGAACGCGTGATGCTGTTTTTATAGGTAATGTGTGATTTTGTCACTTCTCTGGCGTCACTCCCCTGGCATATTTGTCCAAAAAAAAGGGTAAATATACATTAAAACTGTGATATAAGCATAATTAATTTCATTTTTAATCCTAATTGCCCCTGTGAAAGCAATTTGAATGAACGTAAATAATGCGAGAAGTATTTTTATTTGGGATCTGCGGTGCGACTTGTATGCAACATGTCGTGTTTTCAGGATTAATTTTTTTTCATTTTATTACAACGTGAAAATTTTTTTTAATACAGGTCTCATAGAAATGAGTCCATACTATGATTTTACACCGAAAAATAAGTGAAATAATTGTAAATCAAACTAGAATTCCGCCAATAGTGTCACTCCCCTGGCAACGCGTTTTCCCCTGGTATCGATAAACCCCCCAAAAATTGAAATTTCGTCTGGCCCTTACCACTACAATCATAAAAATAGCGGCTACTAGTGATATAATGAGTGTGAGATAAAACAGATTATTTTTTTTTTGGGGACACAAAAAACGCATTGATCGTAGAATCACCCATATATCTTCTAATTTTTTCAAATGTGTTAATCGGCATACAGTTTTGAATAAGAGTGTTTCCAACAATAGGATTCCAATACAATCTGAAATCTTTAAGACTTGTTACAGAACTAAATACACAAATCCCCAAATACTTTCTTATATCTGAAGATGTAACATTAAAGGGTTTTTCAGGTGTCTTTTCTACACTGTACAGAACAGTTTGTTCCGTAATAAAAGTTATAAGTTCAGGTGGGAAAAAATAGGAAAAAAAGTCATAAGGTGTTTCCAAATTCAGAATATTTTCAGGTAACTTTGTATCCCCAATGAAAGTTATAGATGCTGGATTTATTTGTAAGGACTTTTTCTTCCATAAAAGTTTAATTTTTTTCCTTTTAACTTTATTATCTTTTTTCTGTAACGTCTTACTTGAAGTTGAACTCTCTGGATTATCCACATCATTCTCTGTAGATACTGAATCATTTTCATTGTTATAGTTATCCACCTGGTTTCTATTACAGAGAATATCAGGATTAAATGTAGGATCTTCATCACTACTATCTGAATCTTCACTACTTCCACTTGAAAGAGCATTCCGTACTTCATCCGCCAATAATTTCTTTCTGCCATCGTTACCAATGAAGTGAATAGACCTAGCCGCTGCCATTATTCTTGCTTATAGAGTTTTAAAAGAGAAACAAACTGTTTCTAATTACATGACAAAAAGAATCAAAATCTAATTTGCATTGACAAAAAGAGAAAGAAGCTAGCTCGAAACATAAGCAAAGCACATGCTTCATGAACTACAAAGATAAGTTGAAGTGTTCTTTTGATGCTTACTGCATAATGTTGCCAAATGGCTACAGATACGTATTATGTCCTAGATATTTTCTGAATACTTATTTGGATGTAAAACTTATCTTAAACGAAAGATAAATGTTTATTTTATTCACATTATTTTTTGAAAAGACAAAGAAAAATATTTAATTGTAAGAAAAAATTTCAAAACTTAGTAGTTCAAGTGATTTTAAAAGCTATGCATACGGATTCATTTAAGAGCGTGTAATAGACCAGTGTTGTCAGCTATGGAGGGTAAATGGTGATAATTGCTTTAAAGATACCTAATACTAGCTTTTTATGCATTGGGTTGCCTTTTGATTACATTCTGCTGGTCATAAGGACGGGAAATAGTCCATGTAGCCAATTGGCAACACCATGCAGTGTAGGGTTAATCTGATATGACTAATTTGATAAAAATTTTCTTTTTCAAAAAATGAAATTTAAATTTCAAATTTCAATTTTTCAAAAAACATATAATGAATTTTTTTCAAAAAAATCTCAAAAATTCTTGTGTATTTTATCTATGTTTGTGCAAATTTTTAGATTGGGATCTCAATGGGATCATATTTTTTTGAATTTTTGAATAAAACTGTACAGGAAAAAATGATATTTTTTAGATTCTATTTATTTAAATACTAAGTTATCTTGCTTGTGATGGTCTAAAAAGTAGTAAACAAAAATGAATATGTTTGAAGTAAGCTGGCATGAGCTTATAGATTTGTCAGGTTCACTCCCTCACCCCTTCCTCCCCGCACAACCACTCTTTTTTAATTCAAAACTGTTCGAAATGTTAAAACAACTCTTTGATACAAAATGAATAGTAAACTTATTTAAAGTTGGTAAATTTGTATCCTTATAACTAGACGAAGAACTAGACTAGAACTTTTGATTACCTCAAGGGGTACAATTGATGAGCCAAATTTGAAAGAAATACATGAATGTAAGGCAAAATTTTTCTCAGATTTTGGATCACTTGACGTGGAATGACCCTATTATAATTTTGCAATTTGAAAATAAAAATTTGAATTTTTTTTTTTTTTTGTTTGGAATGCTCCAAAAAAATATGTAATATGTGTACAAAATTTGTAACTTTGTTTTTCTTTTAATTGATTCCGAATCATGTAAATATAAATCTTCGTTTATTTTATTACATTTTTAAATATTAAAAAATTCTAATTATATCTTTATTTTCGTTTGTATTGTATTATATTGTCATTATTATTATTGTGTTCTTCAATTCGTTTGTGATCCTTATTGATATTGTCATACTTAATTTAATAAAGTTTTAATAAAAACTGAACACGAATTTTTTACTGGACTTCTACACCCCAAATGCAGAAGACAAAATAAACTTAGTCTCATAGACGGATGTTACTGGCAGTGTGAGTTGGAGGGATGTTACCATTTACAGGTTAATTTCTATTGATAATTTATTTTTATTTTCCCGCAGCTGGCACATCTTCCACATTGACCTTCTCTGAAGTTGTAAATATGCTCCAGAATGAGTATGAGTGCAATGTGGAAATTCACCAGAACTCCTTGAATGAGCTACAAGGTATCTTCATTCAAGATGAAGAAATGAAGCGACTTTTCACCACATACCCGGAAGTTATATTCCTAGATGCCACGTACAAACTGGTAGATTTAAATTTACCAGTTTTTATCATACTGGTAGAAGATGGCAATGGTGAGAGCCATGTTGTTGCTATTTCTCTTTTGATAAATGAAGAGATAGAAAACCTAAAATGGTTCCTAGAGATGTTTTCGAGGAACAATCCTTGTTGTGCAAATACACGTGTTGCCGTTACAGACAAGGATTTAACCGAGCGAACTGCTTTGAAAACTGTTTTGCCAGACATAAAGTTAAGACTTTGCCTATTTCACACCCTGCAGTCTTTTAAACGGGAAATTAACTGTGACAAGCTGGGGATAACTCCTGCTGAACGTGATTTTGCCAAATCGATCTTAGAAGCTATGTGTTACTGTGACACAGAAGAAAAGTATTTAGATCTTTATACTTCTCTGAAGGAGTCCTCTCCGAAACAACTAGTTGACTATTTTGAGGCAAATTGGCATTGCATTTTCGAGCAATGGACTGGAATTGCTGAACATAATGCTGGTTGTTTAGGAAACAAAACCAATAACAGGATAGAAAGCTTCAATCAGAAGTTAAAATCTGTTGTTCCTACCTTCTCAACTTTGGAAGTTTTCTTCCGAAAATTTTTCATTCTTTTAAAGTCTAATAGATCGGAAAGAAATAGAACTGCAGCTAATGTGCTTCAAAAAACATCTTACGCATTTGTGAGTGACGATCACAGGAATTATTTCCATTTTCTAACTCCTTATGCATTTGACCTGGTCAAAAAAGAATTGGCACATGTGAACAGTAAGATAGTGGAAGAAAAATGCTCCTCTCTGTCCACAAGAAAGGATGTTTGCATGTGCTACTTTCGATCATCTATGGGACTGCCTTGCAGGCATATTTTAAATTTTCGTTCACGAATCAAAATTGATCTGTTCGATGAAACATTGTGTCTGAAAAGGTGGACACGTAAGCACTTTCAGCAGAATCACCCTTTGAAGGGCATGAAACATGATGTCGGGGAAACTGACATGACCTCTTCATCTGCAGTGCATTTCACCACAACGCCACAAAGGGTCAAGCGTGCCACAGCCCAAGAGAAATACAGGAAATCAATGATGAGAGCTAAGAAGCTTTGCGAGCTCATCTCTTTGAGCTCACATGATGAGTACCTTGGTCGAGTTAAAATTTTGGACGAAATGTTTCAGTACTGGAATGCGGGGAAACATTTTAAGTTAGTTTGCTGTGATCAGGTAAATATGACTTTAGCATCTGTAATGTATGATCAAGATATGTTTGTTTAAAAAAAAACTGAATTATGTGTACATAAGATTGAATGCATGCTTCTAGTATATTGATTCAACATTCTTTTGTATTCTGATTACTCTGGGTATTCTGAATACCTGTTATTTCGTCGCTTTGGAAGAATAACGCTGCAACTCAAAAAAATCGAAAAATGACATTTTTATATCATTTTGTTCAGAAAAAATCGCTCTTTATAATGAACAAGATTACAACTCAAAAGTGTCAAAAATATCCGCTAGGGAGCAATTTTTGGAGAACACTGATGTAACTCAAACTACCTTCACTATTTTTAAAATTACGCCATTAGTTAAAATGCCATTGAAGTCAATCATGCTACATTAGAAAAGAGATTAAAATGCGGTTTTTTTAATGCTAGTTTCATTAACCAATTAATGCCTGACATTTTTTTCCCAAAGATATTTTGTATACTGGTTACGAACAGTGTTTAATGGACGGGAAAAATAATAAATTTTTTTTAATGTAAAACATAATTGTTTTATTAAGGAAAGAAAAATCGTCCCTTAAAAGTTACGATAGACCCCAGAGGGTACATATTTGTTTTACTGAATTTTTTTTCTGCCTACGATATAGTATTTAAAAAGACATTTTATAAGAAGAAATTAAATCAGTCATTGACATAAACTGGGAAGCTGGGAATAAGTTTGAAAACTTAGCTTTTTTTCTTGAGGTTGTGAACGGTGTCATTTTTGAGAAAGGTCAGATTAAAACTGCTACGGAACACACTTTACAATGGTTGTGTGTTGCAATCTGTTAATAACGAATTGAAACAATACCAAGGTACTAATTGAAAACTATTATTTGGTTGAAATGTTCATTTTGGGGAAATTCAGACTCTTTTTTGGACCGTCCCTAAAAAGGGACGCTAGGCATTAATGGGTTAAAATAGTCGCAATAGTTTTGAGCACAAGCGCGATAGAAGTTTCTGAAAAGTTAAAAATTGCTCTCCTGAAAAATGGGCTTTTTTGAGTTGCAGCGTTATTCTTCCAAAGCGACGAGTTATGTTCTACAGTAAGTTTCATTTGCCAATGTTTTTAGTATATATGAAAGTAAATTGAGTTCCTTTTTTTGCAGCGTGAAGACTAGGGTGTCCCAAAAAACCCGAAAGTCGGAATTTTTTAACGCATACCCTCTTATTTTTTTTCCTTTTGCATCAAAACAATGGTAAAAAAAGTTTCATGCAATTTGAACAACGGTAACCCGTGCCGACTTGATTCCGAAGCATAAAGTAGATAATTAGAGCAACGAAGAAGTTTTCTCTCTCATTTTATATTTATTTCTCCCGCAAATTACTCAAAATTACAGTTATTTTCAAGTTTTAAACTAAATTTTTTTTATCATTCATTTGCAAATACTGATTTGAAAGTATGTGGGTCATTTTCAAAATTTGCTTACATTTGCTGTTTGGAGGATAAAAAAATGATTTTGAAGCAAAACTTATATTTTAAATTCAATGCGAACAATTATTTTCTGCAAGAAATACCCCACAAAAAATTCTATCACTCAAAAAATTATTGAAATTTATTTATTTATTTTTATATAAGTCTTTAAAAATGAGAATCAAGGCAAAAACGCTTGTCCATTTCCAATTTTCGCAAGTTCAACTATTTTTTTTATATACTTAATTGTATAAAAAAGTATATACAACAAATTATTTTTATATATTGACTATTAGTATGATATTCATAATAAATATTGACAATAGTAATTTTTTTTCATTAAGAAATGTATGAATATATTTTGTCCGGCAGTTCTTGTCAAGTCCGTTACCCTAAGATTATTTTAGCTAAAAAAGGTATTTATTGCAGTCAAAAGATGGTAACACGTATTCAGTTAACTTAACAAACTAGTGACGTAACTATTTCGTACCATTTTGTTTTCCTGAGTCGAGAAGTATTGCTGTGGCGTTTCGCACAAGATTTCTTCCAGGTGCGTATTTTTATTCTTTGTCAAGTCTGTTACCAAAGATTTTAGTATTAATTTTTACTTTTTCTAAACTTTTACCCCTAAATATTGTTCATTATACAACTCTAAGAAAATGCATATTGTTGTTCAATTTTAAAATTCGACAACCTAGCCATAATTTGACATTTTGGTTGAAATGTCAAGTCCGTTACTGGTCAAATCCGTTACCAAATGTCAAGTCCGTCACCATACAGTTTTTGATCAATATTTTAATGATCACAAACATCGTTTAAAGCTTCAGGGACGCAAAAAATTTCAAATGAAGTTGGCTCTAGGCGCTATGATATAGTTTAAAAGTGTGATTTCATATTGATTTTGCATGGTAACGGACGACAATTTCCCTTGCAACTTCAAGTTTTACAACAGCATTTGAATACTTAATTATGCTTCAAAGTGTACAACGAATTACTTTTTCCCACACCTAAAATATGTGACAAAACATCTGTAAGTGATTCTAAAAGAAAATAGCAAGTTAAAAAAAATACTTAAAAATTCTGAAATGTAAGCATATGGTGAAAATGACCCATGTTCTTTAGTGATTTTGGAACTTGATATTTTCTTTAAATGTATCTGTAATTTAAAATAAATAGTTAAAATAAATAAATGGAAAGAACATTTAAAAAAAAGTATGGCAGCAATTTATTGACAACATACATTTACAACAATATTACAGTACAATGAACATTACTGAACATATTTTCGTTTCAATGTTTGTTTATTGCAGTCAGGGTATATCTTTCGATAGTCTTGAACGCAACGAAGCAAAAATTGTTTTTGCTCTTCATCAGCTGTTAGCAAACCGTGAAAGTCCTGCATCATTTTTATCACTCCTTCAGCTGTATCATTTACTGCTCTAAGCACTGATACCATCTTTTCCCCTTCAGGGAATGAAATGTTATTCGCCCATAAAGAATTACTCTCATTAAGAAAACTATCATCAGTTTTGAGCCCAGTAAGCAAAGATTGGCTTTTAACTGATATGAAATTATCAATTGTTTTCTCTGAAAAATAATAAAATAACAGGTAACAAGCGCGCGATATGAGGAAATAATTAAACAATTAGTAACTTTCTGCCCCCTTTTTTTTCGATTCGGCTCCATACACAAGTACTAGTTTACATTTTCAAGCACAAGTCGGCATAATTTGTAATTTTTGAAATTACAATAAACATTTTCGGCAATCATTTTGATATTAAACGAACATGTATTTAAATTTTTAGAAGAAATAAGGTCCCCAGCAGGAGGCTTAAAATTTATATATTTCTGTATTTGATTTTTCTATTTATTTATTACATCATTTATGAATTTTAAATTGCGGATACACTTAAAGAAAATATCAAGTCCCAAAATCACTAAAGAACATACTTTCAAAACAGCATTTGTAGATGAATAATAAAAAAATGTAGTTCAATGAAAAAGGATCAAATAAGCTTTGTGCTGAAATATAATTGAAACTAAAAACCAACGTAAATAAAGCACAAATTAGGTAGAAAGTACAGCGTGTACTGTGTACATGCTGTATTTTCTACCTAATTTGTGCTTTATTTACGTTGGCTTTTACTTCAATTATAAAAAAAAATGTGGTATTTAAAATGGAAAAAATTAACTTAAAACTTGAAAAAACCCGTAATTTAAAGTAACTTGCGAGAGAAATAAATAAAATATGAGGGAGAAAACCTCTATTTTTCTCTAATCATATACTTCATGCTTCATATTTTTTCATCTTGATAATTTCTTAAAATTTATCTTCCATTTTTTACAAAATACATAGAAAAAAGCTTTTTTTGCAGAAAATTATGAACTTTAAGCCTCGTGTGGGGTACCTAAATATTATTTAATTTGGATAAATGATTTTGTGGGGCTATAGGAGAAGCGTTTTATCAACATGAAATAATGAATTTCCGAAAAAAGTTTTTTTCAATTTGGCCTAGTGAAAAAGGGCTAGTTCGAACTTTCGGACGCAAGTCGGCACAGGTTACCACTGTTCAAATCGCATAAAACTTTTTTTACAATTGTTTTGATGTAAAAGGAAAAAAATAAGAGGGTATGCGTAAAAAAATTCCGACTTTCGGTTTTTTGGGACACCCTATTGTACACATCTTGCACAATTCTGCTAAACATTTTTTTCTCATTTTGATGGATTCATTGAAAAATTTGCCAATGACTTACATTATGATTTGCAAGAATCCCCAAAAGCCAAAGAAATATTTTCTGAGTTGCAAGATTTGTTGAATTTTAAGAAACCTTTGTGTGTTTTAAAGCCTGTTGAAACTAGGTTTTTGCAAATGCTTGTCATATGTGACAGACTTGAATTTCTGCATGATGCTATATATATTTATTACATTAGCTTCTTAGAAGAAGATGAGAAAGAAAACTTACATACTGTTACTGAAACAATTGTTTCAAAATGTGAAGTAAGCTCGGAACAAGTTAAGAGTATTGAAAGTGTTCAGGACTATCTTGCCAAGCAGAAACGATCTGATGTTAACCAAGGAAAAAAGGATCGCATTCTTGTAACTTTTTTCAACCATAAAGAGAAGTATTTATGTTACTTAAATTTTTATAGGGGACTTTTGCCTCATTTTAATAAACTTGTAAAAATCCTATGATCCACATTGTACATGGGCGATTCTCTGTAAACTGGTAATTCGCTGTCCGGACCAAGTATTTAAAAAATAATAAAGTGTAAGAAAGTAATTATTGCTCTTAATACAAGTAAAGCATTAATACTTTGTGGCCCAATTGCATTTGGAGCGGTAACTACTTAATTTTTTTTTCTAGAAATTATCTAAGCACTAAAAACAGTCCCCTGGCTGTCCCAATCCAATAGTTTAACACTTCAAGGCAATATTTCAAAAAACCTATTAAAACTACATAAATTTGGTAATTAATATCTAAAAATAGAACAATGCAACTATTTCTTTTTCATGAAATAAGGTCTAAATACGTATTTCTAAAACTTAAAATTGTC
>JAXGGA010008212.1:0-58210 GCA_038373865.1 Uloborus plumipes
TACAGGAACAAATTTTTGTCTCTAATTGAATTGAATTAATATTGATCTCAAAAACTAAAGGAAAAACTCCTTTATTAGTATAATTTACTCATTCACCAAGTTCACTTGTTTTCCATTCAAAAGTGTGCACACAATTAATAATTTTTTTCCTGAGGAAACATATATGCAATGCATTTACAACATTTGTATTTTAATAATAATGTTATTTTATTCAAATATTTCGGGACTCAATTTTTTCATCAAAGGACTCACTTTTTTTTCATTAATGGGTCCATGGGACCCAGGTAGCAAATAGGTCAGCGCGAACACTGATACTAAGTCCCAGCCCCCACAAGATTTGTAATTGTGCTCCCCGTGTGTCCTCAAACCTCTAGCGCCTCAGAGTCGGGGAATGGGGGGGGGGGGGGGGGCTATGTACGCCACTGGTTACATGTGTGATTCTCATTAAATACCTCCTCCTCCTTTCTGCCTTTTTTAAAAATCTAGGTCCAATTTCTTTGTATTAAATATTTACTTGAGCATTAAACAGGTTAATTTTTTTAGAAAAATGCATTTTATACGCTATACGGAATTACTCTTATGCGTGAAGCATGAATAATGTTTTGAAATGCCATTCATGGTATCTTTTCAAAATATGAAATGGTACTGAAGGTACTGTCTCCTTCATGCATCGCAAAAATATTTTAAAATTAAATACCTCTCCTGTTATTTTAATCTGAAAGCGAGTTGTTTTTAACTCTTCTTGCCTTTTTTTTTTCTTTTTTGAGCCATTTTATTTTAAAAATTATGATTTGCTGTAAAATTTTGTTAGTTTTAAAGTTTTTTTCTTACGGAGAATAGAATTACTTCTTCCTTTTTTTATTATTGAAAAGAGAAATGAATTCTAACTAGATCCTAAACTATTATTCTCAATACGAGTTCTTAATCTATTATTCCTTTAATGTATATGAGAACCTCACTAGTGAATATTCAGCATATTGTTATCAACAGCAAGCTCAGGTTTTAACAGTTGAATTGTTACACTGTTTCCAGTACCATTATTTAGGAGGTTCAAACTGGACAATTGCATCAACTCTGGTTTAAAAAATTGAATGTATTTATGTATAGTGAGCTTGGGCTTTACATTTTTTGACAGAATTTGCATTGAACTAAATTCGAAATGATAGGCCTGGCAGTTACTTCTGACAAAAAGTTCATGCATGATATATGTAACTTCCATTTTTGTATTAAATGAATGGAATTTTCTTGCACATATATACTACTTTAATAACATTCTTTCAAAATGTCTTCACTTCTGTAAATGATTTTTTAGAAATAACTTATTCAAGTTGATTAATTTTTTTTTTTTAAGGTTTATGAAGATGTAAACAATTGTTGTCATGCATTGTCTGAAAAACTAGGGTCTCAGAAATACTTTTTTGGTGATAAGTGAGTGTAATCTTCTAATTATTTCTTTCTTACACTATCATTTACAAAAATTTTCATAACTTGGCTAACGTACGTACTTAATGAGACTTTTCTTTATCTATCTATCTATACATATATATATCTTGATTTTACCTCTTTTGACAGCCATTGGTCAGAGACTCTGATGCCTCAAAAAAAAAAAAAAAACCTGAATTGAAAATCGACTCGAGTAGGGTTGCAATAAAGAACACAAAGATTGCCATTTTCCATTTTTACCCATGAAATGAAGTTACTGCTGTAACTTAAACATACCAGTTGTAAATAATCATATTACAAAAATGTATTTGAGTGCAAATAATCATATTACAAAAATGTATTTGAGTGCAAATAATCATATTACAAAAATGTATTTGGAACACTTTTCTTCATTCAACTCACACTAAAAATATTGAGTATTAGTCATCAAAATTTCGTATGTTATTCTTCGTAATAATGTTAATAAGAAACGTCAACAAATTTCACCCTGCAAAGCAAACAATAAGTTAAAAATCTAATGCTTTAATTTGAGATACCTTTTTTGTAAAGCTTGTATAAAAGAAACATTCATATCGCCAAACTTGTAATGGCGCATGTTCTTTCTTCCTTTTCTACCTATTTCAAGCAATGGACTCATTTCCTCAAATGATCAGCAAGTGTCTCCTTTTGGTGGTCAGACTTTAGATGAATGATTAGAAATAAGAAATAAACTTTGTAACAGACACCAATTGCCATCCTTAGATAAACCTTTTTCTTGTCACCTAATTAGTGCAGTGCAAGAAATCGGAAAAATGAATAGTCATAGAAACAGTATAATATTTTACTAACATTTTTTTTTTCTAATTTTGATTAACAAATTATATTTGAATTTCCTAATAATATAATCTATGTACATATTTTTTTCTTTTCCATTCCAGGCCAACAGAATTAGATGCAATAGTATTTGGACATTTATTTGCAGTTTTGACCACTCCTCTTCCAGACAACAGATTGTGCTCAATTTTGCGAGAATATCAAAATCTTATTGATCTGTGCCGACAGATTGATATTCAGTACTTCCAAAAACATGCGGACGATGATGACGATATAGAAAATATTGAAATGGAAAACTAGCATTTTTTTAAGTATTGACAAATATCTGTTCAAGACTTGTGTGTTCAATTTTTCTATCAGATCTGACTCGACATGTTTTGAAGCATATGTTCTGTCAAATAGTGATTACAATATAAGACTAAACCATAATCGGAATCACTGGAGGCTATTGAAAGAAGTACAATAGTTTAGAGTTTTATAAGTATGTTTCTCCTCCTCTGAATAACTTTTTATTATGTATGTTATGCTCTGTATGTTTTAGAGCAATTGTTTTTTTTTAATAAAATAGTTAGTAAATTAAACGGATCTTATTTTTATTTTTGAAAAAATAACAGAACAGAGTACCTCAAACAATCATTTTTACAGGCAGTGGTAGAGCAGGGAGAGAGGTTTTAGGGTTACAACCTAGGAACTGATTTACATTCATGGTCAGAGCCCGAGGCCGCCTCAACCCTTAATGAAATGGGCACTGTCATTTAATTTTTTTTAAAGGTACCCGTGTTTGGGGTGATTTGTTTAATAGAACAATAACTAAAGGGTCAAAACTAAAAGGTTTGTTTAATAGCTGACAAAATAGTTTTTTTATGAAAACAAAGTCTCAATTTAGCTTTCATATAAGTACAATGAGCATGAAAAAAGAGGTTTTTTAGCCAATATTATTATTTTTTTGTAGGGATGGGAGGGGGGGGGGGCATATCGTACCCTACCACACCCAGGTGTGTAATTAGGTCCCTGTTAAAAATCTTTCCAGAACCACTTCCCTATGATTTAACTACACTGCTGGCCACCGTAAATGCAACACCATGAAGGAAGCGTGCAAATTATGAAATTTACAACATGCATTAGTGGAAGTGAGGTATGCAAATAATTAGAATTTGAACGCAGATGCTCTTCACGCACACCTGTGGCGCCACCTTGAAAGGTATTTAAGGCAGGGATTCAAGTGAAACAGGCTATCGCAAACTGCAATCTCTACTGGAAATTAATTACATTAGAACGTTTCTTGATACTGGAAATGAATTACATTAGAACGTTCATCGTGACGTTTGCCTATGAAAAACGAGCTGGATAAAACGTCACAGCCTACTTGGCGAATAAGAGGAGATCGCCGACTGCTTGTGAGCTCTTATTGGCTCCGCTCGTAGTGACGTCAGTGCCAAGTTAAGCTGATGATAATGTAATTCACTTCCAGTAGCGATTGCATTCGAAGCGATCGCAGTGCTGTTTCACTTGACTCCCTGCCTAAGTTCGTTAATTGTGTTTTTCCTATGGTTTAAAAAAAAAAAACGATTAATTATGCATCGTCTGAAATGGGGCTGCACCGATTAATCGGCCACTTTGCCGATTATTAATAATCGGTAAAATCGGGCCGATTAATCGGCTGAAAAATATTTTCCAGATATTATTCTTTAAAGTATACTTTCACTAGGAAATTGTGATGAATAATTTTATTAACAGTAATAATAATCCTCACAGTTGATATTAAGTTTTTTTTAAATTAATTCTCCTACTTTTGAATGAATATACATAGACAATGATGCAACATTTTTCATGTGGCGATAGTTTTCTCCTTAGCACAGTGATTTTAGATAACCTCTAATTTTCAAAGAATAAAAGTATTGAATTACATTGCTACTAATTACTAAAATATATAAATTAAAATCACTCCTAAATTGGGGGGTTCACCCCCTCCCCTCCTTTTTTTATAAATTTTTATTTCCAATTAACATAACTAACAATGTGTTAATACTATTATTGACACTAATATGAAAATTGGTTCTAAAAAAGTTGATAAAATAATGAAATTATTTTGTGAAAACTAGGAAAATGGAAAAAAAATATCTTCTCCCAGAAATAAATTACTTACTATTTCTAAACTTGGAATTGTATAAGAGAGAAAAAAAGTGATGGTAAAATTGGTAGTAGAAAAACAATTATCCTTATCATTAATCGGCTCAGCCGATTAATCGTCCGATTATCAACAGCCGATTAATCGGTAATCGGCCAATTTGCTTATCGGTGCATCCCTAGTCTGAAACGCCAATCATCTTTTGATCAAATATCCGAGTTCGACAGAGGAAGGATAGTGGCCTACCAAGATAATGGGTAATATTTCAGGGAAATTGGCACTCCTGTTGGACAAAATCAAACTGTAATGATGATGTGTGATCGTTGGATGCACACTGAACCAACAGGGTGAATCACATCTACCTCGGGGGCCCCACTTCACGTGATGACAGGCGCATTGTGCGCATGGTAGTGACGGATCGCTCAGTCACATCAGGAACCATAGCACAGCACATTCCGTCCGTAATGCATCATCCAGTGTCTGTGCATACCATTCGACGCCTTTTACAGCAGACTGTTCTGTCTGTAAGACGTCCATTGCTTCGTCTACCCTTGACGAAGAACCACAGACGTCTACGTCTCCACCGCCAATGGTGCGATGAAAGAAGGATGTAGATGGCAGAATGGAATGAAATTGTCTTTACTGACGAGTCACACTTCAGTCTGCAACACCACAATGGTCGGATTCGAGTCTGGAGACACCGTGGAGAGATGATGCTAAACAGCTGCTTTGTGCACCGCCACACGTGCTCTGCACCGGGTATCATAGTATGGGGCGGTATTGGATATACCTCTAGTACACATTGACGGTACTTTAAACAGCTAGCGGTTTTTCTCCAAGGTGTTGGAGCCGGTTGTCCTTTCTTACCTTCAGGGCTTACCCACAGCCATATTTCAACAGGATAATGAACGACCACACGTGGCACGCATTGTCTCAGGGTTCTCCATCAATCGCCAGATTGAGTTTCTTCCCTGGCCGGCTCGCTCTCCGGATGTTTCGCCGATAGAAAACATGCGATTCATGGTTGCTCAACGATTGACCTAAATTACTTCCCCAGCTGCTACAAAAGATCAACTTTGGCAACATGTGGAAGCTGCTTGGTCTGCTGTACCCCAAGAACACATCGGAAGTCTTATTTAATCAATGTCAAGATGTGTGGGATTGGCAGGAACGACCCTTCACAGACGTCTATAAATTTAATCATATGATACTTGGTCAACATGTTATCTGCAAATAAATTTTGTTGTGATATCTCTAGTCTTTCTTGGTGTTGCAATTTGGGTGGCCAACAATGTAGTTGAAGGGGGCCCTAAGGTAGCTGTATTTTTTTATTCACACAAAAACCAAGCAACCCCTAATCCAGCACACCCAGAGGTATTAGTTTAGAATGGGAATTTAGAAGACTTTGTGACAATGAGCATATTTTATATGCCCTAGTCACGATTAACGATCATGGAGGCTCTTTGATCAGCTGGCATGGAACCCATGATTCTCCAGTTACTAATCCAATGTATTAAAGATCAGGGCTACTATAACTGGTTTAAACACATATGCCTTTTCCAATACAGTAGTATATGTATACAAAAGGGTAGTTCTCACCAAAAATCCTGCCCAGAAGGTAATTTCTAGCTGTGCAACTGGGTTGCAAGGCCATTTTTATATAAGATTTGAAAGGAGGAACAAGTTGAATGAGTTATCTCTTGTGTATAGTAAATACTACTTTCAGCGTTCATGACTAAGTTAAATTATTTTGCAGTTATTTACATAATAACAGTTTGATTGTTCCGATAATCAACCAATGAGTTAAAAAGTTAAATACTAAACATCAGCGAGCCAGATGAGTTGTCTTAGCCCTGTCTTTAGTGGTCCTTCTTGGTTTTTTCAGCTTACTATAACTTTTTATCGAAACAAAAACTACGAGAGGGGAAAGGGGGCAGTTTTTGAATACCTCATTATGCGCTCTAAGAACTCCTTCCGAAGTTAAGCATAAAAGCTACAGATCAATGAGCAAACTATCAAATGTCTCAGAGAATATTCAGTGTTCCGTGAGAAATGCGAGTCCTTTCAAACTGGGTTTCTGAAAACTTGATCGATAAGTTTCAAAATATGGATATTGAATTGCTCCTGTTTGTGGTGTCGACTGTTGAGTACTGTGTCAGCATTTCATTAATATTCTATCAATGTGATGAAGATGAATATTCGAAAATTATTATTAACTTGGATTTTTTTAGTTTATTGGGAACTGTTCAATCAGGGTAGAGGGAAAAATAATGTGAGATTTCCAACCATGACTATAAAATTTTATGTAAAATTTTCAAAATTGAATTTTTTTTTTTTTTCAGTTTCAGATAAATATTTATTTTTACAAAATATTTGTGTATCTATAAAATTTGTCGCATAAAATTTATTTTATGAGCATAACATCAAATTTCCGTTCATGGAGAACGTTTCATTTGTTTATTTGTTTGCTGGAACAAAGGTGCATCCATTATGTTAGAAATATTAGCCTTGAAATATCGAAGGTAAAATTCTTTTTTTTTCAATCAGGTATTTATTAAATTTTATGCTCAACTGTTTTGAAAAATGTATCAATGCCTTGAAAAGAAAAAAAAAAAGAATTTTTTTGGAAAATATTGATCTGGTGGACGACATTTTCCCGATCAAAATGAAGTTAAAAACTACGTTCAGTTAGGTGCATCTAGGTGTAGAAGGTTCACTCTAAGTTCCAAAGGTATTTGAGTGTTCAGTAAACATAAATAAATAGATGAATATCCCTCCTCCCCTGTATCTTTGTGGCTAAACTTTTAGCTTCTTCTGTTCATTGCTAATAATAATAGCCATTCCTTTTATACTGGCTTTCTTCTAAAAATAAATAAGAAAAACAGAAAAATCTGAAGTGAGAAATTTCGCGATCTTTTTAACGTATGTCTGCTCATGATGAACAGCGGGAACACACAAAAGGATTTTCGATTGAGTGAGATTTGAGAAAAAAAAAAAAAAAATGCGGGAATCGCGCAATCCGCGCCCTAACCCGAACACTGGATCAATGAAGCAGCAGTCGTTTTAAAATAATTTTTATGTTCGTTTTTTTTTTTTTCCTTTTAAATTAGTTACCCATTCCTTTTCACTGCCGTCAAAATCACAGGCTGAGTTTCCGCCCTTTATTTCTCGCTCCCGTGACATTTACGGGCTAGAGTGTTAACGTAGAAACTCAGCAATAAGAATAAAACTAATTCATTTCTTTTGCCCGAAAACATCTTACTTCTCATTTTACGCATTTGATTTTTTAATACAATTAAATGAAACAAGCAAAATATGTAGGTTTCAAGTTAAATTTTTAGTTTAAATTTTTATAAGTGTAAAATCATTCAATTTCACCCGAGTTTTGTCGAGATAATAATTACCTGCCACTCATGCGAGCCCGAGATAATCAAGCGAGCAGTTAAAACATATTTTTTGAAATTTCCCTGCTTGCTGGAAAGCCGAAATTAAGTCATTGTAACCCTGCATGTTGGCTTTTTCCAAAAAATATATATTTTTTTTTAATTTCAAGCTCAAAACAAATCAGAAATTAAAAATGAATGTATACAGTTGCTCATTCAAAAATTTTCATATAATTTTCAGGGATAAAAAAATATTTGAGACCGCTTTCTTGAAAATTTACCGATCGTTAAAGCGTTAATGCTCTGCAGAGGTACCATTTGGGGGAGGGGGGGGGGTGATATTCGTGCTAGGTAAGCCGTTACTATCGTATGGTTTCCTGGTCAGAAATGTTGTACAGATATCGGTCTGTTGAAATGAAATTAGTTTAAAATATAGCAGTAAAACTATCAAAGAGTTCGAGTTAAAAACTTTTTTTCTCAAAAAACCTTTTCACATTCCACTCTATGTCTTCATTAAATGTACGCAGAGAAATAAGCAGCTTACTTGTAATTATTTGGAAGACATTTTAGAGGATTTTGCCTCTTAACAACGGGTAACACCAACACAGCTTAATTTGTATGAGATCTCAGCTCATGTTGAACTACTTTTTTTTTGGGGGGGGGGAGGTGAATTTTGCATAATATGCGATATTTCACACCATTTTACACACGAATGAAATCCCAAAAAATGAAGAGTTACTCCGCTTTTCTTTTAAACCTCTAAATGCAGGGCATTTTTAGATTTCTTTGTCGCTATTGTTACTCGCATTAAATTTCTGCAATTACAAGTGCTTTTAGATTTTAGACATTCAAAATAGTCTAAATTGTATAATGATTGGAATTTTCAACTCAACAGCCTTCAAAAAAAAAATGTTACGCATCACTTTATTGTGACATATTCAACTTTGGCAATATCAAAAACTAATATGGAAGTCGAACAGCAGATAACTTTTGTCTTCAACATGTTATACTGTCTTAGAGAAAGTAGTATCTTCCTTCATTCCCACTTTTTGTTTTCCAGTTAGCGTCATCACTGACGTTGTTAGTTCTAATAGAAATGTCAAATGATTTGCACACGTTTTTCTCGCTTTCCACTATTATGCCGACGGTGGAAAATAATTTATGGCTTTTTTTGATTGAAAGAAGGAAACATTAAATGTAATTGCTTTTTAAAACTCAGCATTTACTTATTAATTTTCCTGTATAGTTTTCAATGCAGTTTCGTAAACCTTTCGCTGATCGAAACTAATTTTTTTCAAATGTCATGTGGAATAGCATGTTTTTTCAACAGTGGAGAAAGAAAGTCAACTTTGGTGCAAAAAGGTATGAAGCCTGTTTTCAAAAATTTCTACATTAGGAACTGTTAATAATTAGACATTTCATGGTAAAGAAGTCAATACGTACTCGGAATGTTTTTCGTTTAAAGTGGGAAAAAGCTTGAAATGGAAACTTTTGAAGAAGATTTAATTTTGAAAACTCACATTCAATTTTTTAATAATGACGTATCCATTGTGTGTGCGCCTGTAGGATTTTCCCGAGAAAGAGAATAAACATTAGTAAATATTTAAGGCAGGGATGGCGAACCTGTGACCCGCAGATCACATAGTGACTCGTGAAGTATTTTTAGGTGGCACATTGAGCACGTATCGAGCCGCTCATATTGTTTTAGCATTAATTGTATTGCTCAGTCCTTTTGCATAAATTAGAGATTTTAACACACATATTTGTGCCCTTATTTCATTAATTTGAACTTTAGTTTCCAATTGTGTTAAGTGGTGCTCCGTACCCTCTTCCTCCATCGCCCTTGATCTTATTTTTTCGATTGTCTATAATCCTGTTTATATACACTGCAAAAAAGTAAACTGTTGCTTTTACAGTATAATACTGGCAGCAGAGGTTCCAGTTTAAAACCAAAATGCACAGTAATAAATTGTAAAATTAGCAATTTTACAGTTTATTACTGTAAAGCAGAAAATTTAAGTTTATTACCACAATTTCACAATTTATTACCACAAAAATAACTGTATTATACTATACAAACAACAGTATAACACTGACAGCTGAGGTCCCAGTTTAAAACTAAAATGCACAGTCGTAAACTAAAATTAGCAGTTTTACAGTTCATTACTGTAAGTCCACAACTTTACACTTTATTAGTGTAAAATTAGAAACTTTACAGTTTATTACTTCAAAATTAGCAATTTTCACAGTTTTTTACTATAAAAATAGCTGCATTATGGAGTAAAAACAGCACCTATTTTTTTAGTGTAGTAGTTATCACGTACGCCGGTATTTAAAAAATTTTCTGTAAAAATTCTTCATGATTCTACATGACACTGTAACGACAGTATTCTTTTGATGCACCATATGTAAACTTCAATTTTTAGTTTCAAAACATGATTTTTAAATTTCTGTTAAAAATTCGTAATACAAATCATAGAAACGAGTCACATGTTATTGTCTTTTATGAAAACCACACTTTAAGATGAAACACAAAATATATTCGAGAAGTGAAAGCAGCTTCTCAGTTTACCGTGAATGGTTAGTCTTTTCCAACTTTAGAATTATGAAAAATGTAAATAAATAAATCAGAGCTGCCCACGAGAGAAGATTCATGGCACAGATTGCGCCGTTGCAATTTTTAGATGGGAGGGAGGGGGGGGGTAATTTTGCAGGGGTTTATGTCACAGTTTGAGAGATGGTCTCATTCTTGTAAAAAGGGGGGTACTTCCCAGTTTTTTTTTGAGGGGGGGGGGTGCGCCATCCCTCTTGGGAGATGGGCACAATAATTTATGCACCCCTGCATAAGTTACTATGCTTTCTGGTAATTCAAGTAACAATTTATTTGATTAATTGATGTTAATTTAAGTGATTAATCGTTTTCTAATTCATAGTAGTAATATTTTCCTTACAACTCGAACCTTGACTTGCGTTTAGCCTAGGACTTTCGCTTCAATAGAAACCCTGGTATCTGTTCTAATTAATTCAGGGGATTGAAACAAACTTAATCTGGTGCAGAAAAAAAATGTCTCGAATGACATAGAAAGTTAAGGGATATGGAAAATCTTCAGTGGCGCACCCTCAGCTGCTCTAAAACAAATGTGCCACTAATTAGATGTAACTTGTCCAAGTACAGTCCCAAGGGCCAGTGGAGGCGTGCAAATCGGGCTCTTGCCCAAGGTGGCAACTTCTGGGGAGTTGCAAGTTCATCCTGTTTCTGAGGATTTTTTTCCATTGAAACTTGATATAAAAACATGAAGAAAGGTACGTAAAGGCTGCAACTTCAAGGTTTGTCACTGCTCGGGAAATCGAAGCGCCTGCACTGCCAAGAGCTCCCAGACATGCTCGATATGAGACAAATCAGGGGATCGATCAGACCAGAAAGAAAACAATGTGGAAGAAGAAGCCCTCTGATATCCTTGCTGTGTGTGACCGAGTATTGTCGCGTTCGACGGGATTCGAGTGCAGCCGCATGGATCCAGTTTGTCTTTACGGGCGAATGCAGATTCAATTTGGGCAGTGATGACAATTGTGCTCTCTTGTGGAGAATCCGCCGTGAACACCCTAATAGTGCCTTTGCTTATCAGACCCTCAGCTTGGACGATGTTACGGGGTATTATAGTATATCAAAACACTGTCACCCATAATATTGACTCACAACAAATTGACAGCTAAACCGTACTGCGCTTCTGGAAAAAATGATTACCCTTTTCCGTAAAATAGGCCACCTCACAAAATTAAATTCTTTCTCATTGGCGTGTAATAAGCGGCCTAACATTGCAACCAAACAAATAATAATGCCAACTTGGAACAAAAACATTTTTGCTAGAACATTTTTGTGAAAAGCGCGTCAAACCTCCTTTGTTTACCAAACCACATTTCAGAAATTTCGTAAGCATTTTCAATTACATAATTTCAATCCCTCCCTTAATGTGACTGACAGCTGTTCAATATTACACCTCCTTACTCAGAACATTTCATTTATTAAAACTTAACATTATTTCAAATAAACTTAACATTATAACATTATTGAAAAAAAAAAATCTCCGAATTAAAAAAAAAAAAAATATTTGAATCCTTAACTCTTAACTTCACTACGATTCAGCTTTTCCTCCCACTTAACGGCAACAATAATGCAAACATCTATGCAACAGCAAGATTCTTGGAACATCCTTTAGCGACTCATCCGAATGAAATATTTAACGTTCCACTCTGCATGCCTTCGTCTCTTGGGCTCTATCCAAACCGAAAAGTTCTATTTTCGCATAGGTCTAGGCGGATCAGCCCCCATTCAATTTGAACATTCACCTGTCCTGTAGCACCATTCGCAGCTTGTCACTCTTCTTGAGGTCTTTATTATGAAGCGAAACAGGTAAGGGAAAGTTTTATAGTTCATTTACGATAATAATTTACGGGAAATGCATATATCAGGTTGTTGTTGTGAAATCATTTTTGCTATTATTTCAAATTTACTAGAATAAGTGTATTTAAGAATGTTGTTATTACATAACGTAGAAGACAGGGTAAATCCTGCAAGTTATTAAATGTGTAGATGTTCTGATATTTCTTAGGGTAAATTTTGATTGCGTTAAATAATAATAGCTGAAAGAGTAGGGTAGCCATTTTAATTGGGTCAAAAGTTTTATGGGAAGAATATTTTTAAAGTAATAGAGATTCAAAAGTATGGTCTGTTGGTGTTTGTCAAACTGAAAATTTGTTGGTTGCAGTATAAACTGTAATAGCTGGAATAATATCAACCAGATGTTTCGATAGTTCTTTGAGTCAATTTTTATTTTTTGAAATAATAATAGCTAAAATGTTTTTTGAAAATTGGGGTATCCATTTTAAAGTAAATTAAAACTTTTGAGTGATGACTTTGTTTAATACAAGAATATTTAGAGGTATGGTCTCTTATATTTCCCGAACTGAAAGTTTATTGATAACATTAAAAACTTACATAGATGCAATCATATAAACTAGATGTTCTAACAGTTCTTTGAGTAACTTTTGATTTCTTGAAATAATAATAGCTGAAATGTTTTTGAAAAGTTGAGTAACCATTTTAAATCGCATTTAAAGCTTTAAGTGATAAATAGGTTTAAAATAACACATGTTAGATGTAGGGTTTGTTGTATTTCTCAAACTGAAAACATATTGGGGGGGGGGGGGGGGTCAATTGCCCCCCCCCCTGAAGCCTGAAATGACGGGCCTGGTTTCCACCAAGCTTCTTTGATTATTTTGTCTTAACTTCAATTTCGTTTTATTTCCACAATAACGTATATCGTAAACTGTTATTTGTAGAAATGCTTGGTTAAATTGAGGTACAGATTTCAGAAAGTTATTTTCGCTAATTACAATCATTTTGTTAATTATACGAGTGTAACTTGTTTCTGTCTCTTAAAATGGATGACTATTTTCAGTAAAAAATTGTGAGTTTATTTTGTTAGATTTGCTTGAATGATAGTAAGACTTATCAAATTCTAGAAATAACAGTAAGATATTCTACACTTGCTCTGAAGCGACGTATGTATACATTAGGGTGGGTCCGAAAAAGACTTTTTTATTTTTATTTTGATGATCTGTATTGCGAAAAAGGTGCCATTGGGGGAGCAAAGTGCAAATAAAAAATTTGAAATTTTTTGGTCAATTTCTTGATCTGCCGCAATTGCATTGAAGTTTGGAAAAATGCAGTTTTTTGAGATTTTTAGGAAATTATTTAAAAAAATTTTTAACACCGAACATCTAAAAATGCATCATATGTGGGCGATTCTCTGTAAACTCGTCATTTTTCACACGAAATCTGTCCGGGCATGTTTTTTTGAAATGTTCGTATAATTATAATACTATTGCTCAGAATATGAATCTATCACTTTGATTTGAAAGAGGGCCAATTGAAGTTTGTGTTTTTCTGATAAATTATGATAGGGGGTAACTCCCCTGCCTTGTATAACTAGGCAGGGGACTGTGCCAGGTGACTGTGTTTTTGCTCTTTGTTGCGTAATATCTGCAAAACTATTGGAACATAATTTGTTACGAGACTACCTATAAATTTAGGCACAAATCGTGCACATAACTAATATGTTTCATAGTTAAACTAATTGACATTAATAAAATCACTTCCCAGAGGACTGTTTTCGCAAAGATCCTGATGCATACTTTCATCTCAAATGTGGCTCTCAAACTAAAAAAAGTATCGTTTCAACACCGTTCTCAGCAATTTCATCAAATTCACATTGATTACTTTAAACTTCATGATAAAAAACATTTGCAAGAGTAACAGATTTTTTCTATTGGAGCTTTGAATTTGTGGCAGGGGACTGTTTGAAAAAACTCCGGACAGAATTTACATGACAATTTTAAGTTTTAGAAATACGTAATTAGACCTTATTTTATAACAAAAATATAGTTTCATTATTCTGTTTTTAGATATTAATTGCCAAATTTAAGTAGTGTTAATAGGTTTTTTGAAATATTGGCTTTAAGTGTTAAACTAATGGATTGGGACAGCCAGGGGACTGTGTTTTTGGTGGCTAGATAATTTCTAGAAAAAAAAAAATAAATTGTTACTACTCCAAATACAATTGGGCCACAAAGTATTAATGCTTTACTTGCATTACGAGCAATAAGTACTTTATTATACTTTATTATTTTTGAAATACACGTTCCGGACAGGCATTTACAAGTTTACAGAGAATCGCCCATATGCAAACAATGTAATAATTTTAAGGCAAATGCCCCGGAAACAGTATTTTAACGTTTTGACAAAATTTGTTAAAAAGGTATAAAAAAAACAGGAAATTGCCAAATCTGCACATTTCTGGAAAAGGAAGGAATTACACCACAGGCCTCAATTTTTGGGGGGATTTCTATGCCCCCCAATGGCACCTTTACCGTTCTACCCGTTCTCGAAAATTAGAATGTTTTTAAAAAATAATTTTATAAAAATCTTGAAAAAACTGCCTTTTTTCCAAACTTCAAGGCACTTGCGGAAGATCAAAAAATTTACCAAAAAATTTCAAAAAAACTTGCTCCTCCAATGGCACCTTTTTCGCAATACCCATCATAGAAATAAAAAAAGTCTTTTTCGGCCCTCCCTAGTGTACCTGTACGTGTGTCTATGTTTGTGAATAAAAGCGTGTGCTTTGAGTAAATATGTACTTTTAATCCCCCTTGCTATTTTAACAGTTAATAACAGCAAGGAAAACATTATTAAATCATTTTCCCATCTTACACACATTACACCTTACTTTTAATTGAAATATCCATACAAGCACACTAAATTTAGATTTATCTACTTCTTTTTAATAATTTTCTTTTCAATGCAGTTCTTGAAACATATTCGCTATCGGGATTCTTCTTTTTCTTTTTCACCGTTATCACCAGACGTTTTTATGAATCATTCTTCATCTTAACGAGGAAGATATTTGACGACACCTTTGTAAACAATTTCACTGTCAACAGGACTCTACTCATTTTAAGAAGCACTGATTTTCTGCGTATTTGTTCATACTACATTCATATTTATGCCTTAAGTTTTGATTTAAACTAGGGGTGTACCGATTAATGGGTAGTAATCTGTAATCGACCACCTTGTCGTTTAGTTATAATCAGTCAGTTTTTGACCAATTAATTGACGGTAAATTTTTTTGACTGAAATTACTCTCAATATACCTAGAATAAAACTGTGTCAAAGGAATTTCTAAACAATAATTAAATGTTATTATTTTATTGTTCTAAAAAAAAAGTGGATATGAGATGGGGTTACATAGAAATCTGCCTATATGTATAATACTCCTATGTTAGGCTGGCCTCCGGCATTGACAATGATTTCCTCTTTTCGGGTAGTGGGAAAGGGTAATTGCTACGGATTTGGTGTTGGAATACTTATGAAAAACGACTACGAAAGTGTCGAACTTGGTTTAGTGCCTATTACCCTTTCCTAGTACGCGAAAAAGACGAAAAAATTGTCTATGACGGAGGTCAATTTACCAAAAGAGCATTTTACCTCTCGATTGCCGTGAAATTTTTGAGAACATACTTGACGAAAAAAAAAAACCCTCTTTTATTGTACGCACTGTTTATAGACATAACTACAACTTACATTTTGCAATTTGTTTTCAAAACCAGGGCCGGATTAAAGACTTGGAGGCCCATAGGCATTTGAAATGAGGGGGCCCCTTCACCATATGGATTTGATAAATGAGATTTTAAATAACTGATATGTATTGTGCAAATATATTTTAATCATTTAAAATTGTTATTATGGAATACATAATCAATCATAATGATTTATTATGTTACAGGTGTAAATAGTGTTAATGGTGAACAAGGCTTAATTTGAATAAAGAGTAAAGCTCCTGCACTTACAAAATTTAATATTTTAGGCGAAATTCATGCTATTCAAGCGATAAAATAAGTTGTGGGTACTTTTGGACTTTAGCACTTTTTTTGGTAGAAATTATGCCCTGGTGATGAGCAAGAAGTTGGATGGCAGTATGAACGTTTACTTAAGTTCTGTTCGCAACATGCAATCGTTTAGCTCAGTGCCATCTAAAGTTAAGTTGAAAAAAACTAATAAATACGCTTTTAGAGTTAATCAACCTATATTTCATGACACTCTAACTGATTTCCCTCTGGCTTTCAAAACTATTCAATATCCACTAAGTTTACATGCACCAGCAATATATTAACATGCAATATAGTTTAGCTTTTAGTATATATAATAGTATATTAAATATATTACTTTTATATTTGTAAAGAACGTGAATTTTATCTTTTATTCAGAATTACATACATACATACAAACAATATCACAAAAGCGTATTAAAAAGGATATCTTCAGGATTTCTCGGGGCCCTTTTAAAACCCGGAGCCCGTAGGCAACTGCCTACGTTGCCTTTTTAGTAATCCGGCCCTGTTCAAAACTACTGATTTTTCATTGAACAAAAATGTTGTTGCTTGATTTTGCTCTTTTAAAACGTTTTCGAATTTCACCTTTACGAAAATTAATGATTGAAGCAATGCCAATTTATGTATGAGCATATATCGCTGCTTGAAATGAACAACGGCATATCTACAAAAATCGTTTTTTTTTTTTAATTACATCAAAAAATTCTGTTTTTTTTTACTCTTTCTTGTGGTATTATCGGCATATCTCTAGTTTCAAAATATCACGCAGCAATCGTTAATATCGTTGTGCATAGTTATTATTTTGGCGCGCTTTTCCCAGTAAACAACGACACAGCCGCCATTGTGTCAGTTCTGAATAAGTGCTTGGAGTGTCTATCATCTATGTCTATGTAAGTTGATTCGACATAAGTACCCTTAATACCATTTTACTTCAAAATGCCGTTTTACTGCAAAAACTTTGAAACGCTCTCCTGAAAAGTCGTGTTTTGCAGATATGCCGTTGTTCATTTCAAGCAGCGATATGTATAATGTTCCAACACAATTTTCGTGCATCATTACTTTTTTCTACAACTCTGCCTTTAGCATAATGGTTAAATATCGCGTTATGATTTTACCAGAGAATAAAAGTCCTGGGCTAAGTGACTGCTAATAAGAAACTCAAGAAGCTACTCAATGAAAAGTATTTTATAATACCTTAAACTACTACTCTACTGCCGCAGGCGGCTGCGCTAGCACCCCCTCCCCCCTGATTATAAAGATTGGCGGCCATCGCGAATCATACCTGTGTAATGAGTTCATACATCGCTTGTTGATAATACTGAAGTGTAATCAGTAATATTACTAAATATATACTTATGCTAGGCTAGAAGAAGCTATTCTCGTGGAATTGTCACGTGAAAAGACTTGAAAATCTCCTTTCAACAAAACTGATCCCGAACTTTTAATTATTTCTCATATCCGATTATCCTGTGCTTCCCCAATACCCCTAATATTTGACTCTGTTTTGCTCAATATAGTACTTATGTTAACAGGCTTTTTCGATAATTATATCCATTTTCTCGCTTATTACCCGGTGTTGCCTGGTATTGCTTTATGTTTAACTTATTTCATGCTAAAATGAAATAGGTGAGCCTTAAATTCATAATTCATTGTTAATCGTATTCTTTGTTGTAAAATACTTCTATTTAAATGTGTTAAATTTTAATTTGTATGCTTAAAGGCTTATCTCAATTACCCTATCTGCTCAAAATTGAAAGAAAATTGCCATTTTGAGACAAAAAATTTGAATTTTGAGCATTTTGGATTTTTTTTTTAATTTCAAAACCTTACCTATGTGAATTCTAGTGTATCAAGGAACCTCTGTGCCAAGTTTGATGAAAATCCTACGAAAACTGGATTTGTATAAATAACAAACATACAACAAAACAAATATGTATACATACATCCATTTTTATATACATAGATGAAAGAAAAGTGACGTCAAAGGAATTGAAAGGATATCTGTGGAGAGCCTTCGGTCCAAGAAACTCCCATAGCACCTACACCCTTGAAATTTGGTACAAACTACTTCTAGCTCTTGAGGTTTTCACTTCTGAACGCTTTTTCTTTAATTTCGATTTTTTTTTTTTACTTCGGTTGTCCCATAAGTTCGTAAGCATTTGCAAAAAATTGAAATTTTACTTCCTAAGCAATAACGAAAGCAACAAAAAGTCTTCCTCAAGATAAAGACCGCCATTTTCCAAGACTTTTCGCCATCGGGCTACAAGTACCATCCAGCCGACTTCGAGTCAAAGAAGTCTTGTCACGCTTCCGCAACTGTTCACGAACTTTTGGAACAACCTAATCATTATTTTTTTGAACTAAAATTTCACATAAAGTGCCTATTAAAGGGATGAAAGATTTCCTTCACCCCTCAACATTTTATGTCTCGCGAAAGAGCTTTTTTTTTCTTGCATCAGATTAAGCTTGTTCTAATTTTCTGAGTTAATTAGAACACAGATACCAGGGTTTCTATTTTAGAGAAACTATTTTTGAAAACTCCTCTCTGGGTCAACATTTCGTTTATTTTTTATAAATAAGTGCCTATATGGGTAATTTGTAGCGAAAATAGTACTGTAGAACTTTTCTTATCAATTGAAATAATTTCTGCCAACTAATCTTACGTGGTGCGTAGTTACTTTAATGTATTGTATCTCGAAGTATTTTCAAGGTAATATTGGCGATTCCTGTAGACTCTAAAAAGCATTCGGATTCTTAATTTTGCTCTCCTTTGCTTAACCAATGCGGAGTATTTAGACAAGTTGGGGATGAAAACTTAATTTCATTCTTTTAAAGTTCTTGCATTTGCAATTCTTTTCGAGGCACAATGATATTGAATCCAGTAATCCTTTTGTAATTTCTACGCACACACTTACTCCCACAAAAAAAGCATGAGTATTCCAGCTTAAGAAACTCATGTAGATTGAAGTGAAGTAAGATCTATGGGAAGGGTTGTTTTTCAAACCTTAATGCCACTTTTTTTATGAGTAAACAGATTTGGCTCGGCGTGACACAAATACTTGAGGCTAAGTTCTTTTTTTCTGCTTGCTCTTTCCTACACTGTAACCTAGTTAAATAATTTATTTTCGCACCCAACAGTACATGTAATCTACAAGAGCGAATAAACAAGTATTAAATATATATATTGTAACGAGTGTTGTGAGTATATTTTAGCCCCAAAACATGTTATTTTGCTTTAAAAGATCCAGAATGATACTGCTACTCATCCAATTCTATTTTCTACTCACACAAATTTCTTTGCAGACAAGCGAGTTTTAAAATTCATACGCAGCACCCTCAATTATTTTTTTTAATTCCAACATTCTACATCAGCATTTCGTAACCTTTATCAACCCGCAAAACGGCAAAAACTTTCAAAAAAAAAAAAAAAAAAGCCAGCCGGTGAGTTTTTTTTTTTTAATGGAAAGAAAAAATTATCAGTATCGAAATATTTATTGGGAAAATTGACCGATTTTTTTTATATTTTTCGAAGTTTTTTTTCGTGGGCAGAAATAAATTAATGGATAAATAAACTTTCAATTCTAGGACAATTGTGGAAAAAGAGCTGATGAGGTTTATTTATTTATCTTTTTTACGAAACAAAAAATATAATAATAAATAAATGTATTAAAATTTGCTTTATATATTAAAGGAGGGCAACAAAAGCAAAGCAAAAATAATTTGAATTTCAAATGCTCATCTTATTAACCGCTTAGTCGTCGTGCCCGTTCCTCATACGGGCAGAATATTCGGGCAGATTTCGTCGTGCCCGTGTCTCATACGGGCTGCGTTTCTGATATTTTTAAAGCTTAATTTTATCTTTATTCAGCTTCAAAGAATAAAAATTTTCTCCGCTCAAACTTTACTTTTTCTTTCTTAATGCCTGCATTGAAGTTTCTCAGGCTGTCTTGGATGCGCGAGGAGAGCAAACTTTAAGGTAAAATTGGGTAAGTTGATTAAAATTTTCCTACCTTTAAAAAACCACTAAATTCAAATTAAAATGCAGTGTTTTTTGTTTTAATATGTTAAAAATATTATGAACATAAAAAACAAAAATAAAAAACCTGATGAATTTTGATCAGTTTTTGAAAAAAAAAGTGCGACGAGTAAGCGGTTAAATGCTAGAAACGAACTTCAAAAGAACGTTTTCAGATGAAAGTTCTCCTACCCATTCGAAGTTCCACAATGTAAAAACACAAGCGATTATGTCAAAAGGAGTTCTAAACATATTGACATAAAATATTTGTCTGCACCATCATATAACAATAATCAATTTCATTATGCAGTACATCCAAGTAAAAATTGCTATAACATCTGTTTCATAAGCCTAATTTATGTGAAAAGTAGCTTGTTTTAAATAATTTTTTATTGGTGGAAACAGTTGAAATGTTTTTGCTAAAATATAAATCAAATGAAGCTACGCAAGTTAAAGTACTGTTTGGCTTTTTTACGCGAAACCATCTTCGGCTTTGAGCATGCGCCGGGTCTCTTCTGATTTTATTAAAATAGAGAACAGTGTTAAGAGAGGGTTGCTTCTTTGTTCAATAGAGATTTATTTACTGAACGTGTTGATTTGCTTTGATGTTTTTTCTTTTTTTATTTCTTTCCTTACATGACTAGGGAGAGGAACTAAGCAAAGGTATTGCCATGGTCCATTTTCTTAATGAGACTGTCACCACTTCTCTACTAATAATAAAGCTGAAGGTGGGTCTGTCTTTCTGTCTGTCTGTGACCCGCGTAGCGCCAAAACCATTCAATCGATTTTCATAAAATTTGGCTCAAAATTAGTTTGTAGCACTGGTGTGCGCGTCTCGAATCGTTTTTCAAAAATTCGATTTTGCTTTTTTTAATTTTAAGTTCAAGCTCATCTTTCGCATAAATGTGATGAAATGGAGGGGGGGGGGGATATTTCATATACATTTTTACATTTTATGTCATTCGAAAGCTTAGAATTTTCTGCTAAAAATGATATTAGTTGGAAGTTTCTACGAGCATTAGAAGAGCTGGCAATAATTGTTTTTAGAATCCCGAAAATTCAAGGCGTACCCTAAGCAAAGCAAGCCAAATTATTCTAAAATGTGAAGTTTTAATCCAACGTTAAATAAGCACAAATGTACAGGTATACTGCATACACGTGTTTCGGGGCTACATGGAACCTCTTTTTCAATGCAAGAAGTGTGAGCTTTAGGATGAAGAAGCCCCGAAATACGCGTCTGCAGCATACCTGTACATTTGTGCTTATTTAACAATGGATTAAAACTTCACATCAATCGCACAAAGGTATTTCTTACATTTATTCTAAAATGGTTAAGTTCGAGAATAAATTTGAAAATAAAGATGAAATGAATTATTTTATCAACGGATATTAACTTTTCATGTTGTTGCCATGGTTACGTTTTTATATCTTTTTTTATTTCGTTTTTTTTCCCTTAATAATTTTCAATATGTAATTGTTTTGTAGCAATTCAAACTCCTAGCCTTATTGAAATGAGTCAAATGAAATATTTTAACTGTTGGAAAAAACCGTCTGTTTTTATTTTCTTAGTTTTTAAGGAATTAAAATTCGGTAAATTATAAAAATATCGTATTAATTGCGATATTGCAACGTTCTTTTTCTAAATGCTTCATTTCGGAAAATGTATTATATCGTTTTTATAGCTAGAAAAAAAAACTTCCTTCTTTTTAACCGACTTCGAAAAAGGAGGAGGTTCTCAATTCAAAGCGTATACTTTTTTTTTTTTTGTTCGCACATAACATCTGATCTACTGAACCGATTTGGACAATTTTTTTTTAAATCGATAGGAGATGGTGTAACTTAGGTACCATGTACTCATATGACGATATTTGTTCACTAGAAAAAAAGTTATGATCGAAAAACTAACATTTCATGTCATTTAAAACAATATCTGCTATTGTAAATCCTTACTTCAATGAGAGACCCGATGGTCAAGTGGTTATGCGCGTCAGGTTGAAGTTCCTGTTGGAATGAGATCGAGTCCAGGTCTGCAAGGATTTTTTCGAATAGCTGCATGTTTTTTTTTTTTTTTTTTTTTTTTTTTTTTTAATGATTTTAATGATTGTAATGTCCTTATGCAGGTACATCCTCCCATGGGAATGTGCTCCATATTTTTTTATGGTACAAAATGACAGTTTTAGTCGGATCTTTGTTAAAATTAGCAATGGGTTCCTTCGATGCTGTAGAATTTTCTTATGGACGTTTGCGCCATTTTTGGGGGCTTTGAATCGATTGTGGCAATAAATGGTTTTTGATTTGCGGCACCTATATTATTTTTTCAAAAATTATATGCACAATCAATTATATTATGTTAATTTTTGTACCTTTATAAAATTCTGTATTTTATACCTTGCATTTACGTCAAATTCAAGGTAAAATTAAAAGTCAAAAATTCTGAAGATGATAAATACATGTTAAAAATTAAAGTAACTATTTTTTGTGATTTTCATATTGGTTGTGACTAAAAAACATCATTACAAACAAATAAAATGTATCAAACACCATAAGTGTTGAGTTATTGGGAAAAATATGCTGTGTAATGTTTTTTTGCCCTGCGAGGGGGGGGGGGGTATGAACGATCATTAAAGTGACACACATTTTTAAAAAATAAGATTTTGATTTTTGGTGTTTGAAAAAAGCTAAAGAGTCCACTTTAGTTTAAAATTATGTTCCATGAAAAGCAAAAACTTGCACCAATTTTCCAAGTCTTACTCTAACTCCTTCCCCCACAATTCAAATTACTTACTTTTACTTTCAATTTTTAACCGACTTCAAAAAAGGAGGAGGTTTTCAATTCAAAGCGTTTTTTTTTTTTTTGTCTGTTTGTTCGCACATAACATCTGATCTACTGAACCGATTTGGACGATTTTTTAAAAATCGATAGGAGATGGTTAACTTAGGTACCATGTATTCATATGGCGATATTTGTTCACTGGAAAAAAAAAGTTATGATCGAAAAACTAAAATTTCATGTTATTTAAAAACAATATGTGCTATCGTAAATCCTTACTTCAATGAGCGATCCGATGGTCAAGTGGTTAAAAGCGTCGGTTTGAAGTTCCTGATGGAATGAGATCGAGTCCAGGTCTGCAAGTTTTTTGAACAGCTGCATGGTTTTTTAACTATTTTGATTATTTTAAGTGCATTTACACTAAAAAGAATGAAATAAAATATTTTTGGAAAAAAAATAGAACCGACTTCAGTTGGAAATTGCTCTAAAAAGTAAAAAATAATTTTTTTCTTTGAACACCATCGAAACTACTTTTAAACATAAGTTTTGAAGTCGGCGCAAAAACAATGTATAGAATCATACGCAACTACAATTCAACTATAAATATAAATTTTAATGGATTCATTTCATTGATTACCACACATTCGTGTAATGATACAAATATTCTGCTTTTAATTTTCAATGGTTTCTTTGAAAAAATGTTGGCAAAATATGGTTAAATATCATTTTACCTATAGTTTTTGCGCCGACTTCAAAACTTATGTTTAAAAGTAGTTTCGATGGTGTTCAAAGAAAAAAATTATTTTTTACTTTTTAGAGCAATTTCCAACTGAAGTCGGTTCTATTTTTTTTCCAAAAATATTTTAAACTTTGGTAAGATTTCTGTTGGTCTCTGTAAGAAACAAAATTGTTCTTATTTTATCTTTTGGCTTTTTTTATATCATACGTTTTAAGGAATTATAGTTGCCGGCCACCTTGTCTAGTGGTCAGAGAAGTCTGCCGCGGATGGAGAGATCCCGGGTTCGAGTCCCGGCTTGGATATGGATGTGCTTTTCTCTCTCCTGTCCTTGTCCTTTCTTTGAGTGAATGTGTTGTTGTGAAAGGTTGCCTACCCTATAAACGGGTACCTATGGCATGCGTGTACTGTGGAAGTCGGACTTCACACCAAATTACGGTACAGTTGGAAAAGTGAAGCAGCGCAAATGCCAGCCTGGCTGGCACACGACAAAAAAAAAAAAAAAAAAGGAATTATAGTTGAATCATAACTAGAATAGAGTTTTTTCTGCTATATCAATTATTTAACAAATGACTTTTCAATTTTATACCACGGGCAAAACCGTGCGAGCACCGTTAGTTAAAAAAAAAAAAAAACCGTTCAACGTTCTTGTTAAGTTGCGGCTTTCAAGAAAGACCAGTATGAACGGAACTAATAATACGCGAAACGCGCATTAAAAATTCAGCTAACAGCCGTTTCTAAGCTTTCGTAGTGAGTCACTTCATAAGCTCATAAAAAAAGAAGTTCGTGGGTAAACTTTACTACTCTAAATTTATCATCATCCATCATTATTATTTCGTATAACAGGCCCGTCATTTACTGGGGGCAGGGAGGGTCAATTGCCCCCCCCCTGACTTTGGGAAATCAATGTATTGGTATATAAGTGGCCGTGGTTTTTGTCTCTTTTTGGTAAATTTTGCATTGTGTATGAACCCTTTGCCCCCCCCCCTTGGAAAAATTCGAAATGACGTCCCTGTATAACAAGCTTTTACTATTTTTATACCAGTTTTATACAGAAACTAATCTAATGATTAAATAACCAATGAAGAACATAATTTTATAAACATTATCTAAATTGAAGAGGTGACTGAAAGAAGGGGAAATGTGACATTTGTTAACCACTTTAAGATTATGTAAGTGTACAAATGGGGGTAAACAAATGTCACGTATAAGCCTTTTTTGCCACCCAATCCTCCAATTTAAGCACCTATTGAACTTCGAAACCAGAAAATTTCCCCAAGGGGGCTGAAAAAAAAAAAAAAAAATGAAATCTTTCGCTGTCTGGACTTCCTCATCATCAAAAATATTATTGCCAAGCCATTTTTAAAAATGTATAAATTCAGTACGATTCAGTTTTACGAAAGAATCGTCTTTGAAAAAGTTTAGTTCCCCCTTATCTCTCTCATAATGTTTAACATAAATGTAAGATGAAAAAGTTTAGTTCCCACTTTTCTCTCGTATAACGTTTAAAATAAATGTAAGATGAGAAAGTTTAGTTCCCACTTTTCTCTCGCATAACGTTTAAAATAAATGTAAGATGAAAAAGTTTAGTTCCCACTTTTCTCTCGCATAACGTTTGAAATAAATGTAAGATGAAAAAGTTTAGTTCCCACTTTTCTCTCGCATAACGTTTGAAATAAATGTAAAATGAAAAAGTTTAGTTCCCACTTTTCTCTCTCATAACGTTTAAAATAAATGCAAGATGCAAAATAATACGAAAATAAATAAGATAAAATTGTTCAAGCTGTAAGATTTCAAATGTTTTTATTTTAACCTAAATATGATACGTTACACTTCTTGCTACCCCCTCCTATCGCAAACTGTCACAACTTCACAACCCCCGACGCTCTTACAAGTGTGACATTTACGGACAGCCCTCTACACCAATTTTGTAAACAGTAAACATGTTTTTCAAACATTTTGAAATTTTGACTGAGCATTGCTGAATAACGGAGATGGAAAGCCTTCAAGTATCATAAATTCTGCCATGTAAGTTAAGCAAAAAATAAATAAATAAATAAATAAAATAATTAATAATCTGTAGCAACTTTATTAAAATACAGCAGTAAAAATACAAAACATTTATTAAAACTCTAAAACTCATAGAATGTCGTAAACTTTAAAATCAATAGTTAAAAACATAATAATTGAGGAACCAGGGCCGCAAGCCGTGGACCGGCGATTGCCCGAGATGCAATTCAAGACAAGTGAACGCGAAAATTCCTTTCCTATATAATCCAAATTTGGGGTTACACCTTTTGTCCTCTCGCCAACTGGCGGGAACACTTTTCCTTATTTGGCTGCCTCTCGCAGCGCTAAATGAGCAGCTGCAAATCTACTATAGTTTAAAAAAGCTAAAAAATGCGCTTTCAGAGTTAATAAAACTTAAAAGATTCTTTACAAATATGAAAGTAATACACTTAATATTATTAATACTTAAGATTAAACTACGTTTCATGATACTCTAATTGATTTCCCTCTTATTTTCAAAACTATTGAATATCTGCTAAATTTACATGCACTTATAATACATCAACATGTAATACAATTTAGCCTTTAGTACTAATAGTAGTATTAAATATCTTACTTTTATAATATATTTAATACTATACTTTTATATTACTTAAATATATTACTTCGCAAAGAATGAATTTTATCTTTTATTCAGAGTTACATACAAACAACTGAAACACGTTACATCGACATGTAATATAATTTAGCCTTTAGTATTAATGATACTTTTAAATATATTACTTTTAATATTTGTTAAGAGCGTGAATTTTATCTTTTATTCAGAGTTACATACATACAAACAAACCCACATGTGAAACTAATAAAAGCGCATTAAAAAAAATATCTTGGGTATGCTGAAAGGCATTCCACAAAAAGCTCCAGTGTCAGAAAAGAGAACAGTCTTTTCTTTTTCGCTTGTCCGTTGCCATAACGACGTTTAGACATATCGCACCATCTAGTGTTGCAGCAGGGAGAAGCAAATATTAATACCTCCTCAGAACTAACTTCCGGCTTGGGTGGATCTGTTAAGAAGTAAAAATGATGTTGTTTTCCATAAAAATGAACTCTGATAATATTGTTCCAAGAAGTTTTGCAAGGAGAAAAACTGTAGGATGTTTCAGTAGAAGGATAAGACTGGCTATTTTTGATACGCTTTTATTAGTTTCACATGTGGGTTTGTATGTATGTATGTATGTAACTCTGAATAAAAGATAAAATTCACGTTCTTAACACATATAAAAGTAATATATTTAATACCATTGTTAATACTACTGACTCAACTATATAACATGTTGGTGTGTTATAAGTATTTCAGTTGTTTGTATGTAACTCTGAATAAATAATAAAATTCATGTTCTTTGCAAAAATGCATGTAAAATTAGTGTGGATATTAAATTTTTATTTTTAGTTAGATTAATTCTAAAAGTGTATTTTTAGTATTTTCAAAGTTTTTAAAATTATTTCTTGTTTTTATTTTTATTTATTTTCTAACATATATTACTAACTATATTACTAACTATTGTGTGAGGGAGGGGAGGACTTAGTACGTGCTGATTGGAATGTAAGGGGGGGGGGGCGGAGATGAGCATTTTAGTGTTGGAGCTAACGTAAACCAGATTTAATTTTACTGAATTGGGCAGCGAGCAAAAAAGGAAAAAAAAAAAAAACTTTGAAACAGCCTTTAGATTAAGGCAGGGATTCAAGTGAAACAGCACTGCGATCGCTTCGAATTGCAATCGCTACTGGAAGTGAATTACGTTATCATCAACTTAACTTGGCATGACGTCACTACGGGTGGAGCCAATAAGAGCTCACAAGCACTCAGCGATCTCCTCTAATTCGCCAAGTAGGCTGTGACGTTTTATCTAGCTCGTTTTTCATAGGCAAACGTCACGCTGACGTCACGATGTTTTTATCAAGAAACGTTCTAATGTAATTCATTTCCAGTAGCGATTGTAATGTGCGATCGACTGTTTCACTTGAATCCCTGCCTAAATGTTTTCATAACAGTATGATTTTTAATGATAGTCACAGTACCAGCAGTATTATAGTTAGAGAGGGGGTTGCTGATCCCCGAAATATTTTTTTTTATTCTATGAATAACTCAAACATAACGTTAATTAGTTTGAAACCACTTTTTCCATTATCGATTCCGCCCAAACCCCAAGGTGAGGGAGCCCCCAGTTATTTTTTTTTCCAGCTACAACACTGAGTACCAATGTGACTATATGCTGTTGCAATATGCGTATCCCCCCCCCCTTAAAGTATAGAAGAATTTTGTTTATCTTCGTTTTCCGAACTACATGTTTAAATTTCAAGCACTGCTCTGTTTAATCTCAGAATTGTAAGCAGGGCCGAATTTAAGGGGAGGATTTTAGGGGTCAAGTCCCGAAATTTTTCAAAACTGTTCCAAAAAATACTCTTTATCCTTTTTGCCGGAAAAAGATCATTACTTTTATTTATTTTTTAATTTCATTTACAGGACTTCATTCTTAAAGCAGCACCCTCTCATTAAAATAACCTATGTTGCAAAAAGTGACCGAACATGAAATTTTATTGATCAAAAAAAATTCACGAGAAATGTGTTGGTAAAACCCTCCTCGAAATAAGACTGGATTATAAGTATGCTAAAGTCTGAATTAAGCCGAATTTAGCTAATATATTTTGCCATATTTTCGGTAAACGTAAAACACGGCAAAATTTGCATTCCAAATATTTACGCTGAAACAAGTGGACTTGAAAACATTGCGTTCAACCGAAAATGTTCATAGACCAAAAAAACATAACCATCCTTCCGTTACGTCTAAAGATGCTAATCTTCAAGTCAATATTCTCATTACATCTCTTTAAAGATGATCTTTTCCCCAGAACCAGGTGCCATAAATCATATCTCGATCTTATCACGAATGGCAACATCCATTCAAACAGACGATAAATTTAGAATTCTGAAGAAAAGTTTTTTTTTATATTTTTTACCATCCAGCAGACTGTTGTAGTTGTCGGCAGAAAATGTACGAAACTCGTAGTCAAGAATTTTTGATTTGGTGTCATGGACCTTTTCTTGGTTTCCATCCAAAATGAAAGCTATGACAGCAATGAGTTGCGAATTTATTTATTTGTTTTCTTTTTCACGCGACGCTGTTTTTGTCAACTTCTTGTTGACATTGGACCGGTTTCAAAGAAATGAGCGATACTTTGAAGAAGATGAAGCTAGTCACGTGTAGAGCAAGGAGAAAAAAGCTGTCACTTCCTAGGTCTTAAAAAGTAATTAAGGAGAACACAAAAGGGGAACTTCTGGGTTGAATCGATTATAAAAGGAAACTGGGGGGGGGGGGGATTCGTCCCCCCCCCACCCAACTCCCAATCCAATTACAACTTCAACTCTCCCGTCAAATTCGGCCAGAAAACAGAAAAGTTGTAGTTGAATTCAGAGTTGGATAGAAGGAGTTTACCCAAACGGCTCAGGAAGCTTGAGCTTCCTTTCAAAATTTTCAAGGGGCCCAAAAAATGGGTTTAAAAATTCCGGTTTTTGCTTTTATATGCATTGCAAAAGAGATTTCAAACATTAGAACTGGTTCAATCGAAAGGTTTGGAAGAATTTTCAAAAATGAGGATATCTTTCATAAATTATGGGCACTAGTTATTTTCAACTGTGGGATTTTGTCCCTGTTGGGCAGGGAGTTGGCAGTTATTCTTGTAGCATTAGTGAGATTTCTTTTAATGAATAGTTGAAAAAAAAATTGCTAACAAAAAATGGGGGACCCTGAAATGCGACTTAGCTTCCCCTAACTTCAGAGGTTAATCGGGCTCTGACCACGGGCATTCCGAACATTTTTTGAAGGTGGGGGTGCTATTTATTTTCTTGCAAAAATACAACTTTTAAAGCAATTTATCACGTGACTTGCTATCTACCAATCACAAAGACAAGATATTGAGAAATGCACGTTGCACGACAAATTAAAAACAATAAACAAGCTTGATTTGCTCAATAATTAAAAAAACAACATGGGGGAGGGGGAATGAGGAAATCAAAAATAAGAAAATAAAAAACACATCGTTAAATAAAATTAAAATTACAATAAGACTTGGGCTTAGTAATAAATTTTATACTGGAATTACATGTAATTGTTACAAAAGAAAATGCGAGATATTTCCCACCAGAATTCAACTTCTAAAGCATTTTTTTATTTTAGCTTAATTAATATGAAGGATGACACGATAGACAGTTTAAATCTTAGTTTTTGTGACAGCAAGTAGAGAGAGAGAATAACAAGGTGAAAGTGACACTAACGAGGTCATCATCGAAAATGCGCTTTGAAAGCTTTCTGCTGCGAGGGAGGAGAAAGGAGATTTGATTGTTTGTGCCAAAGTAATTGAACAATAGATTGGAATTCTTTTGATTTTCACTTATTTGGAGAACAATGTATGGAGTTAGCTATTTGTGCACATTTTTCCGAAGAGAAAAATTCATAGATTATGCAATGAAACGTAATGTTACTAAACCAATGAAATCCTCAACGCTATAAGGTATGCCTAATCGCATTGCTGTCAATCTACGAGTTGATGATATAATAGACTTACTATACGGCTTCAAAATAAATTGTTTTTTAGCTGCAAAGGACAAAAATAAGAAGTAAATAAACGAATAAATATGCAAATAAAATACAAAACAAAAAAAAATCATAAATATCCTGTGGTTCAGATAATCACACCTGACGTTTACTTACTTCAGTACTGCATTTCTATATCATGAGGGGACCATTCTGACAGGCAGATCATCTTGATAAATCTGAACTCTTAAATATCGAAACATTAATAAAGCAAATGCCGAATTTCACACAAAGATTCAAGGGACTAAAATCTCTTCAGTGTTTTTTTAATTATTATTGTTGATCAGTGCCGAAGCAAGGGGTTGGCAGGAGTGGCTCTTGCCACGGGCGCAGCAGCCAGGTGGTCTGCATTTTGAACGATTAAAAAAAATAAATAAGGTTTTTTTTGTTATATTGGTAGGAAAATATTGAAGAAAAAAACACACGTAAGAATAAGAACTAGAATAGAAAATGAAGTATTGAGAAGGAACATTGGACTTTATTTAAAGCATTTTTAAAACAGAAAAAAAATTTAGTGGCAATAGTGGCTTCAAATTTGCCGAATAATCAAAATTATCTGAAAAGAAATTGTTTTGGGAGGTCAGTGACTTCCCATGACCTCCCATCAAGGCTACAATGAGGGAGGGGGTGCAATTTCTTAAGCTCGCCACGGGCGCTGGACACTCTAATTACGCTACTGGCTTTAAGTACCACTCCTTGAACTTTGCTGAGAGGCTGACAGGGCGTAGCTAGGAGGCCCAACGCCCGTGGCGAACTTGAAAAATTGATCCCACTCCCCCTTAGAGGTCGCTCTGACGGGAGGTCACTGCGACCTCCCAAAATGTCCTTACTCCAAAAATTTTGATTTTATTCGAAAAATCTGCAGATAATGTTGCAATCATTTCTTTTTCTTTTTTTTTCTTTCAGCATTTTTAATGATGCTCAGTGTTCCCCCTCTTGTTATGTTATGTACTCAAGCTTTATTTTTTTCAAATTTTTCGTTCAAATTGAGAATTTTTGCCTTTTCAATAATTTTACTTCGTGGCGTTCCTACCTGTCCCCATCATTTCACATAAATTCAAAAAACAAATAATTCTTGCTAGTCGTTATTGAACATAGTATGTTTTTTCCCCCCACACAACAGCTTTTATTTTAAATAGAATTTGTTTTAAAACACTGGAATAATGTATAAAATAAGCATAATTTGTGCATTTTAATTAAAAATCAAAGCATTGATTCTATTGTACTTAGGAAATTAAAAAAATATGTAGAGCATAATTAATCTAAAATTGGCTTAATAAATACGACTCTTTACAGACAGGCAAAAAAAAGTTCGCTATTTTAGGCCTCCAATTATTTTTTATGAATAAATACTTTTCATTCTAGGTATTTAAAATGTTCCAGAGACCCGCCATTATTTAATATTAATATCTATGAGAGGAGTTAGGAGAAGCAATTGTTCCCTCCCTGGCTTTAAGAAAGTACCAGATGTATTTTCTTGTTTTTTTTTTTTTTAATTTTAAATACAGCGTGTACAAACATGGACCAGCAATAAGGAAGGTATTGGCATGTACCACAACGACGGTGGTCGAATTGAGAATGATAAAAAAAAAAAAAAAGCTGATTAGCACGTATATTAGTGTACCGTTTTAAAAAAGTAGCTCGCCCCCCTGAAGTAGTGTAGAGTACACGCATCTTCCCTCAACATTCGCTTGGTGCTTCCTTGTTCAGTAATACCTGAGAAACAATTGCTATTTTAATCTATTTTTGACAATAAAAAGAACACAAAACATATTGCACTGGCGTGATTACAAATCGAGCTCAATCCCTCCCAATAATACTAAAACGGTAATGAGTATAAAGAACAAAGTAGTGCTATAAATAGTTTAGAAGTGAGAGCACTTCATTAAAGTTCATATAAAATAGAAAATTTCCAACATAAAAAATCGAAACTAACTAAAAAAATATATATTTTTTTTAAAACCTTCTAAGCTTCTATACTGAGCCATCGAAGTACTAACAGCGTTTGAAAACGTTACTCATTCAAAATCGCGCCGCTGTACTTGTGTTTCGGATTCTTCATTTAATGTAGTCTCTTGGTACAAATTTTTTAAATCGCGACATTAGCAATAGTCGTTTTTTAGAACCCCCCCCCCTCCCGTGTTTGAGAAATACATATTATTCTCTCGCTAGTTTTCGCTACAGATAAATTGTTACCAACAGAGGAGTTACTTTCGGTAACCATAAAATTGCATTCCAAAAATCTGTATCCGAAATGTTTTCAAGAAAAGTTCGCCGATTTTTAAAATCGTAGAATGTTATTTCCGAAGTATAGTATGTAATTGATAAGTTGAAGTGATATCGTGAATAAAAACGGCTGAAAATAAGCGGAGAGAAAAGGTTTGTTTCTATCTCTTAAGTGAATAAGACCGGCCGATTTCAAGACTCCAGGTCCCATATAGCTAAATTCTATCCTGCCAAATAGATTTAAGATAACATCAGTTTTTCCAACCGAAATCTACCAAAGCAAAGTTGCACATTTTGTATGGTTTGTTCTGTAGCGCGGGGACGCAATTTGCGCTGCTCGGGGTGTCTATCAAATTTTCCTTTTTTGGTCTATTTGGACTCGACAAATTTTTTTTTAATCGGCCAAAATGCCGCCTCCCTGGCGGCTGCGCCCGTGGCAAGAGCCACTCCTGCCAACCCCTAGCTACGCCACTGCTTAAAGTTTCAGCATGGTTCCAGTCATTTAATATTCAAAATACTCAATTAATATAAGTGGGACTTCTGAGTCCTGTCGGGGCATAAAGGGTTAAAGTTCGACTCACATTACGTACTCGACAGCTGTGTGGGCCGCGGTTTTCATGAATGTTTTGATGTGACCCTCTTTGGTAAGAGGTTGACGACCCTTAATTTATCCATTTGTGAGAAAATGTTATTGAAACAGACCGTAATTAAATTCTTAGCAATAAACGAATACCATTTCAATTATTGGCTTATTGCCAAAGCTGCTGGAAATGAAACGTCCTTTTCTTATCGTATGTATGACGGGAAAAACTGCTGCAACCTCTATAAAAACAATATATTTCTTTCTTGTTTTTCTTCCGCCAAAGAGCATAATTTATCTTCAGTAATGCTTTTTACTCGCCAATGGGTTTTCGTCCTCTTCCCGGTGACATTAGGATGACATTTATTGTCATCGTCAACATGTGTGGCTTTGGCGACGTTTTAGCAAGAAAATTAAAACAATGGGGAGTCTGGATGTTCCTAATGTAAAAACTGCAACTTTCGTTCCTGTCTGTAAATTACGAATTATGTGTACAGGGATGAAGTGCGTCACATAATAGATAGAAAATTTTCTGAAAAAAAAAAGCGTCTTAATTTCAATACCGTCTAAGTTTCTAAAGAATGCGTAGAAAGTTACTCCTCAGCTATAATTTAACTCAATTAAAAGTTTCCTACTCAATTTCAGACTACGTAACGAACATGACAATGAATTAAGTTATAAAATGAAACAATCAGCCACACTGGAAAACAAAACCCTGCCTGTAACCTTTTACAGTTTCCTGTGGATGAAAGTTGTCACAAAAAGAAAAATGAGTCAATCCAAGTTTTCTTGCAGATTTTCAAATTTTCGTTTTCAAAAAAAAAAAATTTCTTTTGAGTTATTGTTTTATATTTAGTTTATCAGGTTTTAACTTCAAGAAATAGGTAACAGCATTGCATAAGTGTGAGAATTCGTAATCTCTGTTTTTAGACTAAATGCTAATGTTTTACATTTGGGTCATTCCAGCGAAAATGGTACAAATCATGTCCGAGACATTAGAATTTTTTAAAATCAATTTTAATAACTACCACCCATTAAGTGTATTTTTTATTGGTTCTCCATTTAATTTTGTGCCATCAAGTATCAATTGATTAGGTATAATCCGTTTGGAAAGAACACAAAAAAAATTATCTTTGTCAAAAGGAGAAAATGACGTGTCCCAGCTTCAAATTGCTAGAATTTTAAATGTGATTTAAAATTAAATTAAAATGTAACAACAAAATAAATTTGTATTGTAATACTGTGCCACGTTCTCTCCTTTTCTGCAAACCGACAAGGAATAATATTCGACAACCAATGAACTTTTAACTCTAAATTGTCCAAGCAGTTATTTTGACTGCTTTTTAATTTCGATTAGAAAAACAACTATGCATATATAATGACACAATTTCTAAGAAAATGTTGTGGCATCTTAAACACCATATAAATACGTTTATTAGTAATTGTAGTTTTCTCCCCTGTCCTTTTTTCATTCTCGATTTTCATAAGTGTTATACCTATATTGACCAAGCAGTTAAAATGACTTCTTGGGTAGTCTAGTGTTAAGCAAGTACCACACATAGGAAAATTCGTTCAATTCAATCCACAATTCAAGCGTAACTTCTACTTTTCAGTCAACTTCAGGCCAGAAAGGTAAGCTATTTCTGATAGGTAGTTGAATGAAAAATTGAAGTTGTTGTTGAATCGGGAGTTGAGTTAAACGAATTTTCCAATAGTGATACCCGTTTTAGTGGTATAAATACTGCATTGAAATTCAATTGATCTTGAACGTTCAAAAGTCTTCCAACCTTGAATTCAAGCTGGAAGTTAAAATACTGCGAAGTAGTAATATTAAGAAATCGTAACAAGGAAAACTGAGCATGAATTCAGTGTCATATATCAAACTACCTTGCCTGCGAGAAAGGCTGTTTGCTTTTTTCCTCAGCTTAATATCAAAGTTAAGCAATACTTTAAGGATTCTATTTTATTATCTCCAAAACTTGAAACAGAATATGTACAAAAAACATCCCCTCCGGTCTCTTTGCATGAAAACACGCCTATAAAAAGTGAGTTAATATTCCTCAGTATTAGTTCTCTTTGTCCTTGACCAGAAATGGCCTCTGCGAACAAACGTGTCTGACTCCTAAATGTTTGAAATACAATAGCTGCTGCCTTGCAAAGGTGAACTATTAAACTAATAAAGCTGAAGCGCGCGTTGGTGTATCCTTAACACATGGTAGAGTTTAAAGCGTTTCATTTTTCACTTCGTTTTTTTGTCATATTGATTGGCAGCAGTCGAAGATGAACGATGAATTTTTGCGTTCGAACGGTAGTGTAGCTCACATGATGAAATAGAAAGGATTTTCAGTTTTGTTGTCGGTGTCGAGTGTGTTAGTTTTAATGGAAAATACTCGTATTTGCATTAGATTGATTTAAAATCACTGTTCGTGCAAAGCATTTTTCATCATTTTTGGAAATAATGTTTGGTTTTTGGACCAGAAACTCTCATTATGCAGGAATTTTTACCATATACTTTTTAACATAATTTATCAAACTTTTATTTGTTCGAAGTTCCAAAGCTATAGTGACACGTGTTTCGAAAAAGGAAAAAGAAGAATGCTTCTGATATGTGCTTTCGAATTTGCTATTTTGAGTTTTACCAGAATGTGTAGCTTACCAGGATTTAGTGTTTGATGGAAAATCCTTCAAAAACTCTTGCAAAAATAATAAAGAAGTGAGTACCTAATCTGTCTACTACTTTCAAAACAGTTTGTATCCATGTTTATAGTCATACATGTTTGTATTTTGTTTTTTGATATTCTTCTATTATTTTATCTTTTTATTAATTCAGTTTGAAGTATAGTTTTAATTCATGTATTTATATTTTCATATGACTGCAATTTTTTAAAAACATTTGTTTTTAATTAGGAAGTCATTTTCCTTGTACTTGATACTTGATAACTTATTTAAGAAAAACAATTGTTGCATCTGTTTATTTAATGTAAATGCTCATGAGCACGTGCGCACGCACGCACGCACACACGCACACGCACACACACACACACACACACACACACACACACACACATATATATATATATATATATATATATATATATATATATATATATATATATATATATATATATACACATATACACATATACACACACATGGGTGAAAGGGTATAGTATCTGCAAGTTTTTTTCTCTTTTCTTTTTTACACTTTGGACATCTGTTGTACTTTTAGCTTTACTGTACAAGCTGGCTTATTTGGTTTTCGCTGAAAAGAAAGCAAGAAAACTTCAAATTCCAACATTCCCTCATTGCTGTATGGTATCCAAAACGCGATTCTTCAAACGTTTTAAAAACTCGTTTCTGCAGATACTACTACCTTCCTACAGCAGTAATATTTCACTAGTATACTAGTGATCAACTTCTTAAAACGTGGGATCATGCCTGTTCTCAATTTCACAAAATTTACAATCATAACCTGCAATCTAGTTTTTATATCGCATTATACTTTGTGTAGAAATACATAAATATCAACATAATCCTTTGCACAACTATGACGTTAATATCAAAATGAGTTAATGGGAAAATTCATTTCACATTAACAAGAGTTTATACTTGTGAATTCTTTCAATTCTGAAAATATAATTTCTTAATTCAAATAATGCCGCTCTCCTAAATTTGCTTGCCTCTGGAAAATGCTTATTCTTATGCTTATTATTCTGAAAAAATCTGTTGTCGTAATCGTAATTGAAGTTCTTGGGAGATGAAAGGGTTATGTGACAAAACAGAAATTGTGAGTAATGAAAGTTCAAAGTTTTACTGTTGTAGTTGGCTGCAGCTTTTTTGTTTTCCGATTTTGTCGTGAGTGTGCGTATGAAATTGGTCTAATGACATCTACTTTTTGATGTATCAAGTTTTATTTGCTTACCTAAATCTATTGATTACTATTGTCCAGAGTGTTGATATTTTAAAATGTAACTTGGCCTCTTCATCCTCCAAGCCCTTCAATTGTTGTGACTACAGAATTGTTGTAATCATTTTTAAGTCTAGTTTATCAAATATTATATAACTTACTTGGAGTTGTTTTGCGCATTTGCAATTAGGCCGAGGAATAACTACAAAATACTAAAAACCAATAAAGAACTTGTGCTCTATGCAATTCCCTTGTTTTTATGAGAATAAATTACACTAGTTTTTATTCTGACACTTGTCTTCTTTGCCTCGAGCGTCCTGCCGTTCTTTCCTATTTTATTACAACCTAATACACACATTAGCACCGAGAAAAGTCATAATGCGGATAACTTGACATTTCGAAAAAAAACCCGAAACTAGGTAAATCTTTCTCTTCTAAATAATTTACAAACAAGCAATTAGTAACAATTGTGATAATAGTTGACCATAAGTGCTGACTTATTTTTTTTTTCTTTGTTTTTAGTACGCTTTTATTAGTTTCACATGTAGGTTTGTTTATTTGTTCGTATGTATGTATGTATGCATGTAACTCTGAATAAAATATAAGATTAACGTTCTTTACAAATATAAAAGTAATATATTTAACACTATTATTAATAATGCTAAAGGCTCAACTATTACACGTTGATGTATTATAAGTGTTTTGGTTTGGGTATGTAACTCTGAATGAAAGATTAAATTCACTTTCTTTGCAAATATAAAAGTATTATATTTAATACTATTATTGATACTAAAGGCTAATTATATTACATGTGGATGTATTATAAGTGCATGAAAAACTTAGCAGATATTCAATAGCTTTGAACATCAGAGGAAAATCAGAGTATCATGAAATATTTTGATAAACTCTAAAAGTGTATTTTTAGTTTTTTTAAACTATATTTAAAAATTATTGTATTTCCACACTTTTTTTTTGGTAAAGAGAAAAATGCTGCAAGGTTTCTGGAAAATGCAAGTTATTGTTCCTCCTCCTAAGGTCACGTGATCTCATACAATGTAACACTAGTGGGAGGTCACGTGACTTCACTCTCACGTGAATTTGCAAGATCTTTAATGTCGAATGCTCGAGTTTGTTTTTGAGCAGAAAAAAGTGCGAGCCCGAAAAAACAACGAAATAACGCGTTATTTAGCGGCATATAAAAATGTCATGGGCTGCCCTTTTGTTCACTGTTACGTTATTTATCACTGGGAGCTAGAAATAAAAACATTGAAAATATGGAACATATTGTCTGCCTCGCTTTTTATTTCATTCTCTCCTGACCTTTAATATACCGTTAGCGTTTTATGCACGTGGTCAAAAATAAGAAGAGAAATCAAATAATCAAGCTGAAAGAAAACGCCCGAAACCTTGGTAAACAATGGTATGTTTGAGTTGCATTATTTAAGAGTTTGTTTTCTGCTGCTGAAACGGGACACGTCACTGGGTCCGCTTGATTGGAAATAATGCTTTCAAACACGCTAATTGTATGCATTTTTCGTACTTGTCTGTTCTGCCTGTCTGTCGATTCTCATTTCCAAAAGTCAGCGAATTTTTGGTGTCGAGTGTAAGCGTAATGTGGTGTTCTCGCACATTTTAGTGAAATTCAGCTTAAATACTAAACTATAAGCTTAAATAAAATGGAAAATTAATTGAATCATTTGCAGTAAACTCCAGATTATTCGGGTCTTTTTTTTTGCGATGATGATTTACTAAATGCAGAAAAAAGCAAGTGTCTTATTGGTCGCTTTTCGCTTTTAACCCATTTATGCCCAAGTTTTTTAAACAATTGTTTTCAATTTTTATCTGCTTAAAACTCTTACTTGGAATGGTTTACATACATTTTAGGCTTAAAATGGTTCGCTATTGCGATATTTATTAAGTTATTTAACGTCCTGTTTATGGGATATTTTGCAGATATATGAGCAAAATACGACCTTACTAGACGTTACTTTTGCAAAGTAATATTACAGAAGGCATCTGTGATCAATTTTAAGCAAATCATTTCAAAATAGTTTAATTTTATGAAAAATAAGTTCGCAAAAAAAACTTCGTTTCTGTGGCTACCCATGCTGGATCGTTGTTTGACTGATTTGTCTGAAAATAGCTGTCACTAAATAAACTCTGAGGTCCAAATAGTGGCTCTAACTGGTTTTCTCAAGAAGAAGGACTATTTAACTTATGAAAAATAGCTTTAGTAAAAGGATATACCCATTACAGGTTTTTGTATGCTGTAACTAACAAGCGTCCCGTTTTTAGGACACTGATGGGCATAAATGGGTTAAAGATATTTTGTACAGTTAATGTTATCATTTTTAGCTATCATTTAAATGTATGCATTGTGTTATTGACTTTATTTAAAGCTATTGAATAAACTAGGATTGATTTTTACAATTGTTCGATTATCCGCGGAATTCGCTTATCCGCGATTACCATGCCACCCTATTCCGCGAATTATCGGGAGTTAATGGTACTTCCAAAACCAGTTAAAAGACAAAATTTCTGATTTTGAGAAGACATTTATCTTTTCACATTAAATTGATCAATATTTTACTTAACAGTTTTTACTGAAAAAATGTCTAAATATGTATACATATCGATTTAAAATATGCTAACCCTTATCCTTATCGAATTATTAAAAATAAGGGCAAAAATGCTTTTTCTAACTTTAAGAATTTGTCTCTTGGCTTCTTTTTGAAATAAACGATTCAATTATCCTTTCTAGTAAAATTTTATAACGAATACCATCTTTAAAGTTTCAAAAGTGCTCAATTCTTTCCAATGCTTTTAGTACATCGAACGTAAATATATGCTTTTGTACAAGATTAAAGTATCTATAGTATCCTTTTGTGTATGTAACTTTTAGTTTGTGTCAAAGCAGTTCAATCCACTTAAAAAAAAAATTACGATAGATAAAGAAAACTTCACGCTCTGTCCACTTATTTTTTTAAAAGAATTAATTTTCGTTTGAATAACCTAGTGCACGACTTTATTTTTGTTTTCTTTTTTAAATTAGAAGTAGTGTCAAATTATTTGCAGATAAAAATAATTTGGATTGAGCCGATTTTGAAATAAATCGTCCTTTTTTTTTGTTATTTTACCTTCAAATCCCAATAAAATTTCTGTTGTAGCCCAATTTTATGCCATATACTAGCCTGAAAAATCAAAAATATGAGCTGATTAAGCAATTTATCATAATGCTGTTGATATTGTCCTTTTTTTACAACGTCTTTTCAGTTAAAGAATCAATACAGCTTTTTTTTAATAAAACCTATTTTTGACCAAATCGAGATATTAGTTTCAAATCGCTCTGTCTCATATTGGTATCGACTAAAACGTATCAAAATTAAAAATAAAATAAAAAAAAAAAACGGTTTTGAAAATCATGACTTGAGCTGGTTTCGATACTGAATGCTGCAATTATCAGTTTTAGAAATGAATTAAAGAAAAAAAGTGGAAATGTTTTTCATCACACATAAAAAAAAAAACTGTAGTGTAAAAGAAAGGCTCTTTCTAGGCTCTATAAAAAGAACATAGAAACAAAGTAACTGTTTTACGCGGTTAAAAACTATTTCCATGTAAGATGCTTTAGTTTTACCCATAACATTGAATACAGTAAGTTTTGAAAAGAGGGGGGGGGGAATACGCTTGATAATACTATTAGTGGATGAAACTGCTCTTCACCGTGCACAAATAATCTACGTCAAACGGTTTTTGAGCTGTTTGTACTTTGTAGGAGAAATGATACACAATAACGATGCGTATTCCCTGAAAAAAAAAAAAAAAAAAAAAATTAGTGATTGCATGAATAAAGCACAAACCTTTGTCTGCATTTATATTGGAAATTTCGCTTAGATTAAGCATTTTTTCCACAGACCAAACAATGACGAAACCGTACGTCTCTCGGATTTTACAATTCGGGGAAATTTTTTTCCCTTCGTTTTCCAACACTGTAAACTTGATGTTTTCGTTGACGTGTGCAATAAAATAACTGGCTTTGCTTTCTGTGTTGCAGGAAAATAAAAGACTGAGTGGATAAGATATTATGTTATTTTAAACAATCGGTTGTGAAACTATAAACTCTATTCATTTTATCAATATTTGCTGAAGCTGAATTTTGAAGTTGAAGAATTTTGAAGAAAAATAACGAATGCTATGTTTCGTCTCAACGACAAAGGAGCCTTAATACAGCGGCTCCCAACCTTTATAAGGCTATTACCTCTCAAGGGGGTTATTTTATAGCAATTAACTCCTAAAATCTATAGAAGAAAAATTAACTATATTTCCTTATTTCGCTTAAAATCACGAAAATGAAATACTTTTAATTACTTTCAGTCATTCAGTTAAAGAAAACGCCTGCTTGTCTGCAATTCGTTATTTAATCGAGAAGTAGTCAATGAGTAGGTTGATATTGCTTAAGAAAATTTCTTCTTATTAAGGGAAATAATAAGAAAATAAATTATTCTGGTTTAGAAGGCTCAAAAAATCGTGTTTTTGGGGAGTTTTTTTTTTGGGATTAAAAAAAAGGCAAGTTTTGCGAACTTTTTAGATTATTTTATCACATGTCTGAACATGGAAAAAACCCCATTTTTTTAGAGAAAAACATTTACATGCAACCTATTTTTATGCGCATTCATGCAACTGCTGTTTTCAACCGGTGAGACAAAAGGCGCTTGTAATTTTCATCTGAAATAAAAACAAAAAACAAACATCATTTTAATTTTCATATTCCTGTCCATACGGAATCAGTTTTAGTTAAAGACAAGTGCAATTTATTTATGCTGTTCAGAAATCTGAAATCATATGTATTAAACAAAATATTGACTTTGAAAGTAGTAAATAAACAAAATGAAGATAATTTTTTAAGCAATCAAAATTGCTCTTTAGTCCCACTTTTTCCTGTCTTTTATTCGCGTTGCGATAGGTAGATAATGAGTTCATGATCCATTGTCATTGCTGGAAAAAATATTTTCAGAAATCTCGTCTTTGGTAATAAATATTATCAGTTACTTTTTTCGCAATTAAAAACTTCTCTTTATTTTTTATTCCTCTTTCATTTTGAATTAGGTTCTTTCGAATTTATTTATATTTTTTCTTGTATTTGTTTTATTTGTGTGCTCTTAATTTTGGAATGCAATGCCCACCGCTTATTAAAATCACGTTTGTTCCGAGGATATTTGATTTCATTAAGCGACTGAATTTATAAACCGGCACATATTAAATTACAAAAAGAAAAGGTTTTAAAGTTTTCCCAAAATAAAGATTAATTAACTATTATCAATCTTTTACACTCAAGTAATTAAAACACAGTTCAAATTTAACTGAAATGTAAAAAGTACATTTTTTAAATTACACAACGGTTTTAAAATATTGACTTATTGTAGCTTGAGAAACAGAATTTGAAAGTAAAGATCGTTCTTAACCCTTTAAGCGGTTTGCTCGTACAGTGTACGTGCTACCCGAAATTGGCCTCATCTGGTTTGCCCGTACGGCGTACGGGCATCGATATTTTCAGATTTCCTTTTCTAGTTTGCCCGAACTGTTCGGAAAATTGTGAACCTCAAAATTCACATTAAGTGTGAGAGAAATTTTTGCATAATTTGTAAACCATTCTTTACTGCATGCAGAATGTATTTGGAAAAAGCAAATATTTCGGGATTTTGTGACCAAAAGTGTAAAATAAAAAATGTTGTAAAAGCATTGAAAACGAAAAATAAATTAAAAAATTCTTTATATTCTTATTCTGTTAAGTATGGTACTTAACTATATGCAATAAAAAATATGCCTTTTTTGGAAGCATTTCTGGCAAAATAATTGACCGCTTAAAGGGTTAAATCTTGACGTTTAGGCATGTTTTTCTAGCGAACGATTTTTACTCAAACTGAATGATATAAACTGTCAATTCTGTAATTTTGAAGAGAAAGAAATTTCTGGTTTTATTCAGACAAGCGTCCCCTCCCCCCTCTTTTTTAACGTAAACTCCCCAAAAACTTGATTTTATAAAACGGCGCTAATGATTTTATTAAAGGATTTTTAACATGTTTTGATGTAGTAATGATTCTGTTCTTCCAGATTTGATTTTATAAAGCGGATGATTTTATAATCCAGTGATTTTATTAGTGGCGGGCTTTGTACTGTTTGACTTGAAACTCTTAAATACGGTAATTATGAATGATTATTATTGAAATCATATCTAACTTAAAACTATACCAAATATAATTAAATGAATTCCTTTAGCAGGTGTTCTTCACTGTCATTTTATTTATTTTAAAATAATTAGTTCTTTTTAATGAGACTTTTTTAATATGGAATTTTTTAAATTGTATAATTACGCATATTTCTAACTATATAAATAATTCATTTTTTAATGATTGTTTCATTTACTATGGTGCAACTCTTCGTCATTAAATTAAAAGTTTTCTTTTTTTTTTTTCTCATTATGTTTAATATAAATAAAACATCTGCAAAAATAGAGTGAAATGTATGCAAAGATTATAACTCTTAAAAAAAAGAGTTTGCAACAATAAAATATGAAAATCCGGACAGAGAAGGAAAAAAAAAGTTTCAAAATATTTTTTTTTTTTTTTTTTTTTGAAACTTGACTGCGATCTTGATTACAAAAACTTATAATCTATCAGACCGATTTTGATTTCTCCCAAAAAGAAGTTGGGTTATTTACTATGAAGCAATCATTTAGGTCAGGGGTGGCCAACCCGCGGCACGCGTGCCACAATGTGGCACGGCAGAGCAGTAGCAGTGGCACGCGAAGACTTTTTGAAAAAATTCCAAAATTGATTAAAAAATGTCAATCTCAAAAATATTGATAAAAACTAAAACCCTCAAACTGACAAATATTATGATATTATGACGATTAAGTGTCAGGAGGCTGGCTTGCAAATTGTCTGAACTACAATATTGCAAAGTACTTATAGTCCGAGAGCCAGTAACAGATATATATGACCAAGTTCCTCTCAAGTGATAATTAGTAAAACGCAACAGAAAATCGAACTATGAAGCCTCGTGAATGTCAGCTGAGGCTCGGTGGGGGGGATAAGCAGTTGGAACCTCCCACGCTTGAAGAAAAAAAAAAAATTCACTCATTTCCTCTCGCCTAAAAATTTACCAGATGATAGCTTATATGTAACTATTGATAAATATATACGTCAGCTGGCTGTATCTCGGTGGAAAAATTGTCAGCTGATACTTTGAAGGTCGTTACGTAGAAGTTAGCTAGAAGCATTTACTGACTACACTGTTCGACAAAAAAAAAAAAAACCTTGAAAATGCTTCTGGTATTTTGAAGGCTGATTCTTATGTAAAATGACCCCCTGAATCCGAATATGACCCCCGTTTTCCCACATCACGTCCCAATTTTTTTTAAAACGCCCCCCCTTTTTTTTTTTTTTTTTTCATTTTTCCTTAGTTTCAGGGCTATAATATTTTTTTTGGAGGGGAAAGGAGCCTTATATTCACCAATAAATTTTTTTGGATGTCAAGAGAGACTCAAAGTTTAAAATCATGAGCACCGAGAAAAAATCGGGGAACTTGGGGGGGGGGGGGGCGTGGCCCCCCAAAATATTTGAAAAATCACCAAAAACGATCGTTTTATTCTAGTTTCTTTAAAAAGACCTTTAAAACATTTTTTTCGGTGCAGCACCAGAGTATAGGATCCGCTCCTATGGCTCCTGGGTCAGAAAAAATTTTCACGCTGTAAAATTAAAAAAAAAATAAAATAATGCTTTAAAAATCGCACTTTGCACTCGAGTTTTAAAGCAGGTCTTCAGCCAAAAAAAAAAAACAAAATTGTGGCTGATTCTTATGTCAAATGACCCCCTATTTCCAAATATGACCTCAGTTTCCCTCCTCCACCCCCTCTTTCCAGAGAGTCCCCCCCCCCAATTCAGAGTCATTTTACTAATTCGGAGGGGGAAAGTACATTACGTAACCCGTTAACATAATTCCAAAAGGCAACAGAGGTTCAAAGTTCAAAATCATGTACATGTGTACCAAAAATATAAACTAGGGCGGTATACCTCCCCCCTCCCCCCCCCCAAAAAAAAGAAAAGAAAATTCAATACTCTGATTTTTCACAAAAAAAAAAAGTTTAAAACGTCTCTTAGAAAAACAAGAAAAGAAGATTTTTTTTTGGGGGGGGGGGTACACCGCCATAGTTTATATTTTTGGTACACATGTACATGATTTTGAACTTTGAACCTCTGTTGCCTTTTAGAATTATGTTAACGGGTTACGTAATGTACTTTTCCCCTCCGAATTAGTAAAATGACTCTGAATTGGGGGGGGGGACTCTCTGGAAAGAGGTGATGGAGGGAGGAAACTGAGGTCATATTTGGAAATAGGGAGTCATTTGACATAAGAATCAGCCACAATTTTGTTTTGTTTTTTTTTGGCTGAAGACCTGCTTTAAAACTCGAGTGCAAAGTGCGATTTTTAAAGAATTATTTTATTTTTTTTTTTAAATTTTACAGCGTGAAAATTTTTTCTGACCCAGGAGCCATAGGAGCGGATCCTATACTCTGGTGCTGCACCGAAAAAAATGTTTTAAAGGTCTTTTTAAAGAAACTAGAATAAAACGATCGTTTTTGGTGATTTTTCAAATATTTTGGGGGGCCACGCCCCCCCCCCCCCCAAGTTCCCCGATTTTTTCTCGGTGGTCATGATTTTAAACTTTGAGTCTCTCTTGACATCCAAAAAAATTTATTGGTGAATATAAGGCTCCTTTTCCCTCCAAAAAAAATATTATAGCCCTGAAACTAAGGAAAAATGAAAAAAAAAAAGGGGGCGTTTAAAAAAAAATTGGGACGTGATGGGGGAAACGGGGGTCATATTCGGATTCAGGGGGTCATTTTACATAAGAATCAGCCTTCAAAATACCAGAAGCATTTTCAAGGTTTTTTTTTTTGTCGAACAGTGTAGTCAGTAAATGCTTCTAGCTAACTTCTACGTAACGACCTTCAAAGTATCAGCTGACAATTTTTCCACCGAGATACAGCCAGCTGACGTATATATTTATCAATAGTTACATATAAGCTATCATCTGGTAAATTTTTAGGCGAGAGGAAATGAGTGAATTTTTTTTTTTCTTCAAGCGTGGGAGGTTACAACTACTCATCCCCCCCACTGTGCCGCAGCTGACGGTCATAGGGCTTTATGATACTGTTGTCTGATGCGTATGGCCAATTATCTATCGAGAGGAAATAATTAACCAAATTTTCATCTGGCTCTCGGACTATTAACGCTAGCTTCGGACATAAAACAAAAGTTGTTGCGCTTGACACGAATGAAATTTTCGGTGCTGCAGAATGGATTCTTGATCTGCAATAGTTTCACGGGTGATGAAATTTTATAAAAAAGTTAACTATGCAACTAAAACTAAGAAACCAGATTGGACGAAATTCGGTATGGTTGCACAAATGAAGATTCTTAAATTGTTTTTGTTAAATTGCTTGAAAATAATTTGAGAAAAGAACTTCAAAAGTATCATCGAAATTACACTGCTCGACATTGAAAATGCAACACCAAGAAGGAGTGGTCAGAAATTGATGAAATTTGTTAAGAAGACAGAGACATGGAACAATAAGAGATATTTATTTCAAAATAAATAAGCAAAATTTAGAGCGAGGACGGCGTCGGCTCAGTAAGAAGTAGGACCACCGTGGACAGCGATGCACGAAGAAACACGTCTAGGCATGGAGTCAATAAGCCTGCGGATGGTGTCCTGAGGGATGGCACTCCATTCCCTTTCAACCATTTGCCACAGTTCGTCCTCTGAACGAGGCAGTGGCAGGTTCTGCAAACGGCGTCCAATCACGTTCCACACATGTTCGATTGGTGACAAGTCAGGAGAGTATGGTGGCCAGGAAAGCATCTGTACACCTCGTAGAGCATGTTGGCTGATTCGAGCACTGGGAGGCCGGGCGTTATCCTGTTGAAAAATTGCAGACCCTGAAGGTAGGGGATTGCCACCGGCCGCAGTACATTGTCTACATATCGTTGGGCCGTCATAGTGCCCCGAATACGAACTAGAGGTGATACGGAATTGTATGCAATAGCGCCCCAAACCATTATGCCACGTTGTCGCGCTGTGGGGCGTTCCACAGTTACTGCCGGATTCGATCTTTCTCCACGTCGACGCCACACACGTATGCAATGACTATCGCTGGACAAACAGAAGCGGGATTCATCTGAGAACACTACGGTTTGCCATTCTGCCATCCACGTCGCTCTGGTCCGGCACCATTCCAAACGTTGGAGTCTGTGTTGTGAGGTCAATGGCAGTCTTCTTAGCGGACGCCGTGATTGCAGGCCACGTGCAACCAGTCGACGGGAAACGGTTCTGGTCGACACAGGAACATCCAGGGTACCTTGCGCGTGCTGCAGAATTGACGTACAAGTGACTTGCGGGTCCGCCACAGCTTGTCGGTGAATCCGTCGATCCAAGCGGTCTGACGTCACTCTGGCTGCACCTGCACCCCTCAATGTGGCTACATTTCCTCTTTCCAACCATCTCCGACACAGCCGATGCACAGTGCTTGCATCCATGTGGGTATCAGCTGCAATTTGACGTATGGACCAACCTCCCCTTCTCAGTCCGATCACCATACCCCTTGTAAAGTCGTCTATATGCTGGAAGTGTCTTCGTTGAGGACGGCGTGGCATTTCCTCCTATCACACGTATCCTTCGAGACAAAAACCAAATTTCTCCGATAATTAGTCTGGCAGAAAAACCAACATGAACATAGCCCACTTTTCAACTTCATTCTCTTATATCTTACTTCACGTGCGTCGGAGAGCTGCGCATTTCATATCATTTGCATAACTCAGTGACGTGCGTCTACGGTAAAATTTGAATGAATTTCTGACCACTCCTTCTTGGTGTTGCATTTTCAATGTCGAGCAGTGTATTTATCACAAACTCCTTTCCAAAGAATGAGACTTTTTCTCTGCTGGTGACCCTGTAGAGTTCACTGTATCAACAAACTACGAATTAGAGCTCCGAATGTTTTGTGAACTTTTCCCAGGAAAAAGAGGAGAGCATGGCAAGTTACTCCTTCATTGAAATGTGCAGTAGCTGTCCAAAGGAAAAATAGTCCCAAGATTTTAGAATTTTAGGGAGTGTGTTTTTTAAAATGCCTGGAAGGAAAGCAATGAGAACTTACTTAGGAATGAAGAATAATAAATGAATTTAGCTATGTCATCTCTTATTATCCGGCGTTTAAGTCCGGAGTTTTTATGATGAAACTTCAGTTTATTTCTCTCTACTTTGGCGAAAAAAGAATAAAACATCAAATTTAATGCTGAAAGTATCAACCTAAATTTAATAATTTTCCAGCGATACATGGAGAAAATTTTATACGTATTTTAAGTATACATTCAGTGTTAGGTTTGATGATTTTTAGGATGATTAAAAAAAAAGATGCTGACCTTTTTCAAATTCTTTGTCTAATTCTCTGCAAGACGCTACTTATTACCCTTCTGAAATCCAAATCAGAATTACTGACCTTTTGCATTGGTAATCAAATGTAATAGCTTACTTCAACGAAAGTCATCCACGTTGTATTGAAATTTGTATCAACAATTTTTTTTTCACATTTACACATTTTAGCCGTCTGATGCTATTGTAGATTTGGTTCAAAATAGGCTTCGAGACAAATATTTTTTGTTATAAATGCAGAAAAATCTAAATACTGTTGAATATTAATTGATAGCAGTTAAAACACTTAAACTTCTTAGAATTCTCAAGAACTAATCCTAAAATTAAAGACTTGGTAAAAAAGATACAGACTCATAAATCACATTAAGTACAGACTGTTTAATTTTAGAATGGAATGTTTAATGCTATTTGTTTCTTTTTTCAGCATAAGCCAACTGACAGAACTTATAAAAGTGTTCATTAACGATAACTCTTAAGTTCGGACCTGTTTTATCTTTATTATCATTTAGATTTCAATTACTCAGATTTACGAGAAAAAATGTTTCATTTAAGTAAGAATTACATAGTCAGCCAACCTAAAATCTACAATACACCACCAGCTCGTTTATTCCATCCGTGGACTGCAGTTTCGTGCTTGTTATACACTCATCAGCATGGAATAGGAATTAAACGAGCTGGTGGCAAAAATCCTCTTGTGGAGTAAAGAGAGCCAACAAAAACTGGTAGCTAATGTGAAGTTAGAACACTAGCATGTTTCTGCCTTAGCACTGGCTTAGGGGCGGTTACTTACTGCTTTAAACCTAAAATCTATTTTTAATTTTTTAAAATTTTCAGTTTGTTGGAAAAATACAATGGGGCACGCTGAGCTTTTTCTCTCTACATAGTGGCACCTTCCCTAAAAAGGTTGGCCAACCCTGATTTAGGTATTATGGTATGACTTCTAAAATGTATTGTAATTCAGTAGTGTTCTTTGTGGTTATTAAATTAAGTAAATATCTGAAAAATAAACTGAAATTTAAGCAAAATTAAACTTTTACAAACAACGAGTAATCCACAATAAATTACAGAAATACGAAAGGGAAAAAAAGTTTCCCAAAAATAAAATGAAGTCCCTTAAACGTGGCTGCAATCATCGTCATTAGCAAAAATTTTAATCTGCTACAAACTTTTTTAAATACGCTTTTATTAGTTTCACATGTGGGTTGGTTTGTATGTATGTAACTCTGAATAAAGATAAAATTCACGTTCTTTGCAAATATAAAAATAATACACTTAATGCTAATATTAATACTAAAGTCTAAACTATACTTAAAAGCGTATTTCTTAGTTTTTTAACTGTATTTTGCTTATTTTCTTAATACGCTTTTATTAGTTTCACATGAGGGTATGTATTCATGTAACTCTGAATAAAAGGTAAAATTCACGTTCTTTACAAATATAAAAGTAATATATTTAATACTATTATTAATACTAAAGGATAAACTATATTAAATGTTGATGTACTATAAGTGCATTAAAAGCATATTTTTTAGTTTTTTTAAAATGAATTTAAAGATTTTTATTTTAAACCTAAAACACTTTGAGGACCAGTCAAGTATGAAAGAGCAATCCATAAGAAAACAGGCATGAAAATACACAGCAAATAATCATTCGAGGCTAACGAGCCTTTAGAACCGGTAAGAAAGCGAAAAATGTAAGAATGACATGAGTTACCGATGTTCAAAACAGGGTGATCATCGTTAAGTCGTTTAACAAAACGAGAAAATCGAGGATTCTCGTGACTAGCCCACAATGTATCAATAGCAATGGCATTTCAGTGTTTGTCTGTTGCGATCTTTCGACTTCGTAACGTATTTCAGCCTCATTGTCTATAGTTTAGTGCAAATTTTTCGAAGTAACTTTTGCATCGTGACCCCATACGCTGTGGATTTTAATAATGCCGCTTCTCGGACATCAAAGCTCCTTTAACTGCAGCGAGTAGGAGTTAATACTGTCTGATCTTAGGTAAAACCTTCTGCGTATTTACAACTGCGCCAGGTCTTCTCTGACCTTACCAAAATAGGGGTGATAGGTAAGTGATAACAATAAGGAGAAGAATAATAAGAAGCATTTTGAGTCGTATCAAACAACGTAGAACGATGCTAATTTCAAATACAGTCGAGCCCGCTTAATGGAATAGCCATTTTGAAGCGAAAAATATTCTAATAAGTGGGATATTCCATTATACGGAATCAGAAAAATACTTTATATTGGTTTGGTACTTTGAAAATGTATTACATTAAGCGGGATCTTCTTTTAGCCGACCCAAGTAGCACACTTCGTTTTTTAAAGGTTGTAAAATGGTTATTAACTTTGTAACAACCGTTTAAAAACGTTTATAAAACATTTAAAGGTTATTTGTGCTACCTGGGGATATTCTAATAAGCGGGCTTGATTGTACATAGTTTAGTTGAATACGTCAAAATTATAGCAAATGCAAGTTTCGAATTAAAAACTTCTAACAGTTTCCACCAACAATCCATCACCCCTTTTTTAAGTGGTATGGTTCGCGAGTGCTAGGCGCGGATTTTAAGGACGGACAGTATTTTAAGAGCTAGCAACGCGTTTTCGAGAAATAATTTTAAGACGTCTGGCTCTTTAAAATGTATCCTTTTGTCCCCATTAGGGTCATTCCATAGAAATGTCAACCTCAGGCGAAGAAAAACAAATACCGAAGTGAAAAAAGTATCAAAAAATAAATAAATAAATAAAAATCATACAACATAAGAAGTTTAAAAAATTGAAAAAGTATTGTAATTATCAGTGAGATTAGCCATCTTAATATATAAAAATTACGTGTCCCTGTGTTTGTGGCCAATGGACTCCTCAGCTACTGAACCGATTTTAACCAAATTTTCACGCAGTTTCAGTTTGGTCCAACTTAAATGATAGGATAGTTTTTATCTCAATTTAGGACCGCAATATATTTTTTATTGCAAATTATCTATTTAGCTACCAGCTTTTCTGTATTCTTGGCTTCTATAAGATAAAATCTGCTGCTGGGTTGTCACTTGCTTCGGAAGCAAAAAGCAATAGTGGTAACGATCAAGGATGTCGAATCGGTTTCTGGCGTATTCGTCCCGATTCTCTTAATTTAAATTGTGCGTGTAAGTATTATTAAATCAATATTCGGAAAAGTATTATTTGCTTACTTCTCCTTTACTTAATTCAATTTATTAAAGCAGTTTAGATAATTAACATATGCTATTTTGTATGTTTAAAAAATATTTTTCACTCATGTTTAGGTACAAATATTTTTTTAGGAAAATTATTTTAGTGAAAAATATACCTTTTTCGAGCTTTGAGTTATAAAATATTCATATTGTTTAGTGATTTTTATGTCAGGTGTATTTAGACAAAGAAAGGCTCACTGCATTATGTGATCTTTTACCTATGTAATATTTAAATTTTTAGTGATTTAGTTCAGAATTGTATTTGCTAAGCGTATCCATCTGCAGCAATAAATTTGCAAATTATCGTTCAACAATGCATTTGGTATTTACTATTCAAAAAACAAATTCTTAGGAGGGAAAATATACTGTTTTATGGTGCGAAGATTAAAATTATTTCTATACTCAATTTTTACCGTCACATTGCTTTGTAACATAAATATACACCTCATAGTTTGCGATTCAAAATTCGACTGTTTCGTAAATATCGTACCTTTTCGGGTTTTTAAGTTATACAATTTTCATTTTTTTGTGATTTTGTATTTCAATTGTATTGTAATGAAAGAAGGTTTTACTGTAATTTGTGAACTTTTACCTGTGTAATATTAACCCTTCACTGCACGATTTTTTATATTTTAATGAAAAAAATCATTTGTTACCTTTTAAATAGCCCTGAGTTCAGGAAAAATAAAGAAAAAAATTAATCTTAAAAATGTGCACCAAAAATGATGTTTTAATTGTTTGTTCTATATATGGCACAAAGCACATAGCATATGCTTTGTATACCGATACGTGTAATAATCTGCAATGTGTTTTGTGCCATAAGTGGTATAAACAAACTTTCCACTAAGTGTATTTAAACATTTTTAGAACAAAGGAAATAATGACTAAGCACACTTCTAACGGAAATGCAGACACTCTTTCTTTAAAAAGCAAGAACTGTAATACCTAGACTAGTGCAACTAACTAGTGCATAAACATCACACTAAACTGTTATAGCAATGTTCCAGAAGGGGCACAAAGCTCAGTTTAACTGTATTTAAAAATCATAGGAATATATGAGGGTTTATTTGGTTTGTGCCAGATCTGGCACACCGTGCAGTGAAGGGTTAAAATTTAGAGTGATTTTGCTCAGAATTGTATTTTTTAAACGTACCTCTCTGCATTCATAAGTTTTCAAATTATTACTATTATAGCTTATTTTTTATTTTTTTCATTTTTTTTCCTTAGTAAATACAAATGTATTCTTGGACGACAATTTTCACATTTATAACCGTAGGTAGTACGGTAGTTCGCTCAGTATATAAATTTTTTAACTAAATCATACCTTAGCTACAGCAACGCGTGGCCGTGTCAGCTAGTAATATATAGTTTTTAATGTGTCTACTGCTTATTATTCGATAGTTACGTTAGTCACACGCCATCTTGAGTAAAAGTGACACTTAAAACTAAAACAAATAAGATGTAATAAACGTGTTTTATGTCTTTAAAAGCCAACTTTACACATTTTTCAAATAAATCATCCAAATTTTATCACTTGCTTAACTTTCAGAAATTTTTGCCTCACAATATGAGCATTCGTTTTCAGGGTTGAAAAAAATGTTACGTACTGTCTAAAAATTTTTCGTGCGACCTCCACCGCATCTGCACACGCGCCAAGTTTCTTCGGACTTTCTCGAAATAGGGGGGAAAAAGCAACGAGGTAGTAGTAAGCGAACAAAAGCTGAAGGCATCGGGTAGTGCGCATCCTAAACCTATCTCCCCTTTTTCAGATGGAAGCGTCCGTGGCTCCTAGGCGCACAATACGCAAACAGACAGTAGTCACACTGCTATCTTGGTTGAAAAAATATCTGCAATCAGTGATTTTGTTTCAAATTATTAGCAGAAATGATACATAAATACCATGTACATTGTAAATTCACCAGCATAACTAAAAAATTTTTTTTATCTCCGTAGTCTTCTCTTTTTTTTTTTTTTTTTTTTTTTTGCCAAATCTTTAAATGAGCAGCCTTTTTTAAATTTCGGCACTCTTTAAGATCTAACATCTTGATCATGGGGGAAAAACGGCATATAAATTTGAGTCAAAAACCTATTTTTTTTTCTCTTTTTCATTTTTATACTTCGTGTGGTTTCCTGGCAAGAACCTAGTACAGCTGTGAAATGCACCACATCGAGTTTCTAAAAACACTAAACTAATTGATTCGTCAGAAATCGATATTGGCAAGAAATCTAACTGAAATTGCTTGCAAAAAAAAAAAAAAAAAACTACCCTGCAGTTACGAAGAAGCTCTAATAGTATAAACATTTGAGTCATAATAATATTGTTGCAAAACCGTCGGATCCGTTCGAATTAGCTATCCAAGAAATTACTTTCATGGAATCCTCGATTTTGATTAATCCAAGACAAGAACACATTCTTGAAATAGCAGCTAATGATTCATTAACTGCCAGAACGCATATGCTAGGGGAAAATTACCTATCATCGATAAAAAACAAACTTCCGATTAAACTGTCTTTAAAATAGAAATCATACAACTTACTATTGCGCAACACGATATTCGTGAGTTTGTCATCTAAGATATATTTCCAAAATAATGATAAATAATGTTTTAGTAACTTGTTGATTTCAAGTTTTATCTTGAAATGTGTAAAACACATTTTATCACAAACAGATTTTTCTAAGCTGCTACAGATAAAAGTTTTTTAACAAGATAAGTCAAGAGTAGGTAGAAATTCCAAAATGTGTTTTCAAACCTTGATAATCAAATGTCAGATTTCTGTATCGAAAGCTCAAAAATCCGAGCAAATTATCGAAATTTGAATGCATAATTTTTAGAAATCAAGACTGATCGTTAGTGTTGGGGCAATGTTTTGAGATCTTTAAAACTATTCATTTAATTAGTTGCTGGGGGGTATTCTGAAAGTGCAGACCAATTAATAACTTAACTTTGTCAACCTCCTCCCCCCTCTCTTTCACCCCAAAAATTGCATCTGCTTCATTTAAATATTATTTTCTTACATTTATTGTTCTGTATATTTATTGATCCAGCGAATCGGTGAAAAAACATCAATGTTCAAAATTAAAACATCGATGTTATGAAACATTGAATTTTTTAAATCAATATTCTTGCATAGTAAAATTTTGGAAATATTTAATGCTGGAACTGAATTCGCTGTAATCAATTTATTAAGAGGATTTTTCAACTGTCAAAAAACCAATAATAATGATGATAATTAGTTTATTATCATTCAAAATTAGATAATGCAACAATATTCCTTTTAAAAGGAAAGATCAATAGAAATTAGAATAATTTCACAACATATTTTAAACCTATAACGGAAAATGCAAAAACTAAAAGAAAGTGATTTAATAATAAAAACGAATCAGAGAATTTTGTAAAAATTTTCAAAATTGATAGGTAATATCTGTACCTCAGAACCAGACTAACGTAAGTCCATTTTCGTCATTTTTCGGTAGAGGGGAAAAACGATTGTCGAATACATCGTTTTTCCCATCTACTGAAAAATGACGAAAATGGACTTACGTTAGTCTGGTTCTGAGGTACAGATATATACACACAAAAAAGAGGAAGAAAAAGAAATGTAATGTATAACAAATCTTTGTTCTAGTATATACTAACTTCTAACGCAATGACATAGAATAGTTGTAAAAATTATATTTTAAAGATCATAAATATCTGTAGCGACTTGATATGTATCATACAAAGCACATACTAAAAGTAAAATTATAGATTTTAATTCAACTACCAATTGAGAGCGGAGACAATTATAGTAGAGCTACATATATATCCTTGAATAAAACTGTAATAAAAACACTCATATTTATTTTTGTGGAAAACTTTAAAAAAAAAATTTAACATACTTTTTAACAGTGCGCTGCAAAAAGGTATTGTTAGTTTTTCTGCAATATGTCTACTTCTGGATAACTAACCATAGAAAACTCTTTCGAAATTGATAGATCTTGCAATTACTTATTAATAATAAAGATTTCATCTAAACAGTAAACATAAAAGGTATAAATGTGAAACATTGACATTGAAAAAACATAGAACACAAAACATCGATGTTAGAAAAAACATCGACCATCAAACAACGATGGTAAAAATATCGACATCGATGCGGCACCACTAAAATTTACGCATTTTTCTTTACATTCCTTAAAACTGCCTATTTTTCATTACTTATTATTGTTTTGGGATATGGTGGTAAAAAATAATTCCAAAATCAATGTCTAGAAATGATTTTACCGAATTACATCAATTTTTTGCTTACAAATATTTTGAATAGAATTTTTCAATAAACAACAATGTATTGTTTTACTCGCTATCTACCAATAATCAGTATATAAGATAATCAATATAATCAGAATAATAGGAAAAGTCATTCATAGTATTGTGAAGGAAAATATCAATCTTGATTGCTGAAAAGGAAAAAAAAAAGTGATTTGTGGGGTTAGCGTACTAACTTTGAAACACTTCTCGACAGGGGCGGATACAAGGGAGGGGCGATGGGGTGATAGCCCCTCCCTTGAGACCCCACTATCAGTACCGTAAAATGGGGTTAATCGGAACATTTTTCAGCTTTGATTGTAAAAAAAGCAGTTAAAAGATTTTTTTTTAATTTGATTTTTTGGATAAAAATTTCGGTCTTGCTTTACTTTTGATATTCCAAGCTAAGACAAAACATTTTGAGCAATTATTATTAAAATATATAGCAAATTATGGGTGTTCCGAATCACCCCGCTGATAGGGGTCAATCGGAACACTTGTTAAAATTTCTATTTTTTTTCCATGAAACCTGTAATAGGTCTCACAAACATGAGTAATATTGATGGGGGAGAATAAGAACAGATAATTACTGTCAAATAAATGTATAATTTCAGTACCAGTAAACGTTTATAATTTGTGAAAATTCAAAATAATTTTGAACTTATGAAAAATGAAAAGTAATTTTAAGAAAAGCTTTTGAATTGAAATGCAAAGATTTAACATGAATGGAAGTCACTCATGTCGTCCACAAATATGTACTTGTCCTTAAAACTAGCAATTGTGACTTGGCTTAAGTTTTTTCATAACATCTCCTGGGATGAACTCTGCCTTTTCTTTAGTTTTTTGAAATTTCTGGGTTTCGGGGATTGTCCTGAAAGATTTTTTCGCTTATTCATCACTGTTTGTGTGCTGGACGTTTACTACATAAAGTCTATGTGACTTTCTCCCTTTTATTTTAAGTAAAAAAAAGTCTCCTGGAGAAAAAATCTTTTGAAATCTGTAACTTTTGTCATTCTAAGATCTAGTTGCTCACGAGAAGGGATAAACAGTAATAAATCCTTGTCCCTGTCTTGATTAGAAGAATTGGGGTTAGAATCTTGATTTTTCAAACAATTTCCTTCAAATAAGTTTGAATTGGAACAACAGAACTAAGTGTTCCGATTCACCCCGCAAATTTTTTTCCCATGGCATTTTTCAGAATTCTTCACTTTTATGACACAATTTATAAAAAATGTAAATTCTAATGTGGTATTCTGTTGTTCAGATACATGTATAATTGAAACATACCACTCATAGTTTTTAAATATAAGAAGGTTTGTTCTTGCATATGAAGTTTTGCAGTCTATGAAAATGTGATGTTTTCTAGCATTCAGCGTGGCCCCCCAAAATATTTGAAAAATCACCAAAAACGATCGTTTTATTCTAGTTTCTTTAAAAAGACCTTTAAAACATTTTTTTCGGTGCAGCACCAGAGTATAGGATCCGCTCCTATGGCTCCTGGGTCAGAAAAAATTTTCACGCTGTAAAATTAAAAAAAAAATAAAATAATGCTTTAAAAATCGCACTTTGCACTCGAGTTTTAAAGCAGGTCTTCAGCCAAAAAAAAAAAACAAAATTGTGGCTGATTCTTATGTCAAATGACCCCCTATTTCCAAATATGACCTCAGTTTCCCTCCTCCACCCCCTCTTTCCAGAGAGTCCCCCCCCCCCAATTCAGAGTCATTTTACTAATTCGGAGGGGGAAAGTACATTACGTAACCCGTTAACATAATTCCAAAAGGCAACAGAGGTTCAAAGTTCAAAATCATGTACATGTGTACCAAAAATATAAACTAGGGCGGTATACCTCCCCCCTCCCCCCCCCCAAAAAAAAGAAAAGAAAATTCAATACTCTGATTTTTCACAAAAAAAAAAAGTTTAAAACGTCTCTTAGAAAAACAAGAAAAGAAGATTTTTTTTTGGGGGGGGGGTACACCGCCATAGTTTATATTTTTGGTACACATGTACATGATTTTGAACTTTGAACCTCTGTTGCCTTTTAGAATTATGTTAACGGGTTACGTAATGTACTTTTCCCCTCCGAATTAGTAAAATGACTCTGAATTGGGGGGGG